>VDFB02000017.1:126703595-126781969 GCA_007258455.2 Sequoia sempervirens | reverse complement strand
GATTTCCAATCTTGTACCAGTTACTAAACCAGCTGGGGGCATCTGCATCTGCACTGACTTTAGGGACATCAATAAATCCTATCCTAAGGATGAATTTCCTTTGTCTAACATAAACATGATAGTTGACATGACAACAGGATATGAAATGTTGTCCCTTATGGATGGATTCTCAAAATATAACCAAATCAGAATTGCAACTAAAGACCAACACAAGATGACTTTCACCTATCTTTGGGGAACTTATTACTGATATGTCATGCCCTTTGGACTCAAGAATGCCGAAGCAACCTATTAGCGTGCCATGACTACTATCTTTCATGATCTAGTACGTACTCTTATGGAGGATTATGTCGATGACCTTATTGCAAAATCTAAGACAAGGGAAAAACATTTGCAGGTTTTAGACAAGACATTTTAGAGGCTAGAGAAGTATAAAGTGAGACTTAATCCAAATAAATGTGTGTTTGGAGTCAAGTCAGGAAAGATGTTAGGTTATATTATTTCTAGACGAAAGTACCGGAAGGGACCCCGCTAAGGTGAAAGCAATCATGGAATATGCCACCACCCACAAATCCTACCAATTATGTGACATTATAGGGAAGGTTGCAATCCATCAGATGATTTATCATACAGCTAGTAGACAAGACACATCCTTTTCAACATCTACTTAAGAAAGGAGTACCCTTTGCATGGACAGCTAGATGTGAAGAGGCTTTTCAACTGATTAAAGAATATTTACTTACACCACCTATCTTAATACAATTCGCTGAAGGAAGACCATTGATGAGTATTACGGCAACCCATTCATCACTTGGAGCATTGCTTTCACAAAATGACGATGAAGGTCATGAAAGGGCGGTCTATTATATCAGTCGCACTTTGGTAGGTTATGAGCTCAACTATAGTACCATTGAACGTGCCTATCTTGCAGTAGTATTTGCTACCCAAAAACTGAGGCATTACATGCTAAACCATCAAACAATGTTGATTGCTAAAATAGACTTTGAAAGATTCTCAAAGAAGGCAAAGATAATGGCATGACCGGGCCAAATGTAAGGCGATAATTTAGTAAGAGTATGATTTCCGCGATGTAGAAAGAAAGGCTATTAAAGGATAGGTCATTGCTGATCAGTTAGCTGATGCACCCATATAGGCAGATCATCCCTTAGTTGTAGACTTTCTTGATGAGTTCATATTCACAATTGACACAAACATAACATGGAAGCTATACTTTGATGGCTCACATACAAATCATGGTTTAGGGGTTGGGATACTATTTATTACACCTCAGGGTGATTCCATCCCTAAGTCATTCAGGATTACATTCCCATGCACTAATAACATAGAAGAGTATGAAACTCTAGTGACAGGGTTACACATGGCAGTCAAGTGGAAAATTAAGATTTTACAAGTATATGGGGATTCTCAATTAGTAATCAGACAGATAAATGATGATTATGAGACTAAGGATGAGAAAATTGCTCCATACAAGTGTATGGCTGATAGCTTTAAGGAGTACTTTGACAAAGTTGAATTTCATCAAGTGCCTCGTGTTTTAAATAGGGCAGCTGACACTATTGCATCACTTCTTGACATTCCTGACAACGTGCCTAAGTTTGAGTTCTTGGTAGAACAACTTTTGGTCCCAGCCTACAATATCCCAGATTCTGAAATGGTGTGTGACATTGTTGGTCCTGATTCCCCATGGTACAAAGAAATCTATGATTACCTTCATGCCAAAGTCATACCCACTGGCCTATCAAATAACCAATGTAGGACATTCCTCCACAAGTCAACCAAATACACCATCGTTGGAGTCACCCTATATAGACACACCTTAGATAATACCCTATTGAGATGTCTTGATTCTACTAAAGTACAAGCAACCTTGCATGTGGTGCATGAGGGTATATGTGGTTCCCATTCTAGCGGTCCTACCTTAGCCAAAAAGATTATGAGACTGGGTTATTACTGGCCGACTATGGAAAAAGACTCATACGTCTTTGTAAGGAAATGCTGCCAATGCCAAGTTCATGGAGACTTGATACATGCCCCAGCACAGGAGCTCTATCCTATCACGTCACCATGGCCCTTCCCCCAATGGGGACTCGACCTCATAGGTAAGATCCACCCTACATCATCTAATGGACACAAGTTCATTATCACTGCCACTGAGTACTTTACAAAGTGGATTAAAGCCATTCCTATGACATACATTACTGGCACACAAATTTCTAGATTTATCCTGAACTATATCATCTGTCGATATGGTGTCCCTCAATCCATAATCACTGATAATGGCCGCCCATTTAAGAACCAAGAAGTTCTTCATCTGTGTGAAGAATTTCATATCCAACATCACTTCTCTACTCCATACTACTCACAAGTAATGGCCAAGTAGAGGCATCTAACAAGACCATCCTTAGAATCCTTAAGAAGACTACCAATGATGCTGGTCATAACTGGCATTTATAGCTTAACCCTACCTTATGGGCTTATCGTACCAGTATCCATACTCCCACTGGTGCTACCCCATATTCACTTGTATTTGGTTCTAAAGCTATTTTGCCTATTGAGGTCAAGATTCCTTCCCTAAGGGTATCCCTGAAAGGCCACATTGATGATGAAGAGTATCGAGTGTCGCGACTCCATGAGCTAGAATTCCTAGATGAGCGAAGATAGAAGGCATTAGACCATCTCCAAGCATATCAGAATTGCCTTCGTCGTAGCTATAATAAGAAAGTTTTGAATAGAAACTTTGACATTGGTGATCTGGTTTTAATGGAGAACCTAAAGAATCAAGCAGAAAGAGAAAAACCAGGAAAGTTTGAACCTAACTGGTTAGAACCTTATGTTGTTACGGAAGCTTTTGGATCAGAAGCATACCAACTCTCTACTCCTAAAGGGGAACCATTGTCCTCACCAATTAACAGTATGCATCTGAAGAAGTTCTACGCATAGCTTCTAGGAGCCTTTGTCTTAATTAGCAAAAAATACAAAAAAAATAGAAAATCATAAAAAATCGTTATCAAGGTGAAAACCTGGCAAACAGGCATCTTGGTAACAAAAAAATAAATAGATAATCTAGAAAATAGTAAAGACAAATCATTCGTCCAATAGTGAAAACCACTTCGGTGGCGCTTTGGATAAGTACCATGGTGAAAACCTGGCAAATAGGCACCATGTGTAGTTAACTCTGCTCCTTTGTCTACTATTATCCTGTACTAGTCCTTATTCCTGTACATACTACTTAACCCTGTACATAGTCCTTATTCCTGTATATACTACCTATCCCTGTACATAGTCCTTATTCCTATACATACTACCTATCCCTGTACATATCCCTTATCTTTTGTATCCACTGCTTGTGTATACAATCCGTAATAAGTGGTAGTCTTTCCCATAACTTGGAACGATTGACATCGAGTGTATTTCATATCCTCTATTTTACCCTATTCATAGTCAATTGGTCTTATACTCGACTGGGGGCAAACACTTGACATATGTCATATTGGTTCTTGCATTGGTTGTGTTGAAGACGTAAAACCATAGAAAATCCACAAAAACATCAAAAAACTTCAAAAAGACAAAAAAATCAAAACATTTCAAAAATTCAAAAAACAGAGTCAGAGTCAGTCGCACTTGCTAGTCTTTGTCGTTTGTCGAACTACGTTTCCTCTGTGATTGGATGTAGGTAAGGCCATCTACCGATGTGCCCTCGAGGAATTAGGTCAGTCCATTTAGATTTGTCTGTACAAATCATGAGTCAATCCATATGTCTATATGACAAGGTCAGTCCATTAGGGTTCGTAGGAAAGGCCATCAATCGATGAGCCCCCGAGGCCGCACTAGGTCAGTCCATTAGGGTTCGTCACTTTCACTTTCACACACATGTCTGCTATTTGTAGTCAATCTTGTCGGTCACAGTCAAGTCGAACTACGAGGTCTCTGCGTGTACAATGTAGGCAAGGCCATCAATCGATGAGCCCCTGAGGCTGCACTAGGTCAGTCCTTTAGGGTTTGTCGTCACATGCAGTTATCTATCCATGCATCATCTCAAGTCATGCATTACTCTCGTGAACAAGTCAGCAATGTCTCTAAGTCAAATCAAATAACTTGCCAAACAAAACAATCAAAATAGAATAATTACAGTCTGCTACAAGATGTGTCCTTCTTGGAAACAGACGTTATCAAAATAGTCAACCTATGTCTTATTCAGGATGAGTCCTTCCTACATAATCGACAAGGTCAGCCAATCAACCTATGTCTTATTCAGGATGAGTCCTTCCTACATAATTGACAAGGTCAACCAATCAAACATAGCCTTACACAGGTTATCACATCAACGACATTTGACTCGTCTTATACGATACATGTCTTTCTGAAACCAGGCTTTTTCATACCTTATACAGATAGTCATAACATCGAAACTAGACTCACAGTCTTATCCGATATGTGTATCTCCTGAAACCAGGCTCTATCAATTAATCCTTTTATCAATCAAACAAATCAAACAAACAAGATTAAGTTTTGGCAAATATTTTACTGGCTTTTTGACTCTATGGCTTATTTATCTTATCATTTATCTTGAATTGGTGACTGGGATTCATGTTACTAGCTTTCTCAAGGATGTCCCATGAAGGATTTAGAGAAGCAATGACATATCAGAATTCTATTTTCTTTGACTATTGTCTATCGACTATCTTTTTAAATTTGATTTTGAGTCATGTTACTAGTTTCCTCAAGGATGTCCCATGAAGGATTTAGAGGAGCAATGACGTCTCATGACCCATCTTTTACTTTGTTTGTTGTCTGTGGTTTTTCCTAACAAAAAGACTAGGGCAACTTGTGTCCTTACTATGAGTTAATGACAATCCTTGTCTATGACTGTCTATTATTAGCAAGTGTATGACCTTGCACACCTTGATCTATGTCATATCATGGTGTTTTTCTCTATTTGTATTAGTCCCACCCAATGATGATAAAGTGAAATACCTTTTGTGATATGGAAAAGCATTGAAGATTCCAAATACTAACATTTATCTTCTATTTTCATTCTTTTTCAATCTTTCTTTCCGTACTAACAACTCCTCTTTCTTGCATTATGACGGAGTCCTATGACACAAAACATTATACATCATCCTGCATCAACATGCGTGTTAGAAACATTCATACATATAGGCATAGTTCACATCTAGCTCATCATGGCATAATAGATAATCATCAAACAATACATATTATAAGCATTCCATGTACAAAGCAATAGTAAATACATGCATCATATTACATCTGTATAACATACATGTAGTATCCATCATACATATTCATATCATATTACATCTCATAATTATAAATTGCATACATCATATAGAATCATAGATCATATAGAATCAATATAATCTCATTAGATGCATAAACATCATAAAATACATATACTCATCCATCACATAGGCATATCATATAAACATCACATGTATAAATAAAGACTGCATGATTAATAAATAGAAATGCATATCATGCGAATCGCCGCCAAAATCATATATATATATATCACTCAAATGTGTCACATTACAATGTCATAAAGTAACAATAATACATGGAAGCCTGCAAGCTATAAGATCAAAATACAGTGTCTCAATAAACGGTACCCCTATCCTGAGTTGCCACTGCCATCATGCCGGGAGTGTGTGGGGGAATGATGATGTGAACTTGAGGATCTCTGTGCTGAAGGAGGTCTGTCATATGGCCCTACTCTATGTGGCTGATCCACTCCCTCTGTGCTCACTGTGTGTGTGTGGGTCTTGGTCTAGGACCTCCTACTATGTGCTGCTAAAAAACTAGGAGCCTGTCTCTCTGGAGGAACCTTTGCCTCATATAGGTCCCAGTAGTATCTCTCCCTCTCTCTGGCTCTGACCAACTCTCTGTCAAACGTAGCTGATGGTCCTGTGCATAGTGCTCTGAGCTCTGTGAACCTCTGCTCAGTCTCCTGCCGTCAGGCTATTGCCTGATCCCTATCCATCAAGGCTTTGTCCCTCTCCATCTAATAGGCATCCCTTCTCTTCATCTTCTCCCCTCCATGCACCCGTCTCCGTGTCGGCCTCTGCCTCATCCCCGTCGCCCTTTTCTCCCATCCTCCTCCTCATCTAGCTCCTCTAGGATTTGATCTCACCCTTGTGACTATCCTCTCATCGTCCTCCTCTGGTGCACCTTAATAGCCCTGAAGGCTAATCTCGCTCTCTCTACTCAGCCTCGCTTCTCCCTCTTTGCTGATCTTCGATACCGTGCGGATCGCCTCCGCTATTGCCTTCACCTTCACCTTCGCCACATCTAACATAGCTTTCATCCTTCCTCCCTTCCTCGATCGGTCTGCCCTCGCCACCACACCGCCCACCTCGCCATCATCCCTCCATCACCATGGTTTCGTTCCCTTCGCCGGCCTTCGACCTTATCCTTATTGTTTTCCGTGCTGGCTGATCTGGTCTATCAGCGATGCCCACCACTGATCGTACTCAGGCGTGGTCCCTGGGTCTGCTGGTCCGTCCCTCCATCCCCATGGATGTGCCTATAGACCATCAATCTCTGCCTCTGTCATGGCCACTAGAATCTCTGGCCCCCATAGCGAAACCTCTCATGAGGACCTGGCAAACTCTGCTCTCCCTCGAGGTACATCCTGTACCTCTCCAAACTGTCTCAAAACCCGGTCTAGCAACTATCGCTCTATAATATGTACATGAGACACTGTCTGTCCCACTAAGTATGCAAAATGGCAAGTGCTCATCCTCATCTGACCACACCTCACAGCCCAGGTATGGTCTCCATGTGAACTCTTGCATCATATCTATAGCATGTCTGAAGTAGCCTGTGTCTCCAATATGATGTTGTGTGGTTTCCCCCGCATAATGAAATGTGTATGGCGCTCCATGAGGTAGGTCTACTATAATAGATGGTCTAAAAATAGTAATATGCTCCCACGCCCATACCATCAGGAGCATGGTACCACAACTCATCGACTGTGCCTCTCTATAGGAAATGTCATGTAGGTGGAAGTACAACATCCCAAGTAAACAAGAACCCCAGGCATATACAACTCGCCACTCGAGCATGCCCACTAACATCTCCCCCCATCCCATAGAAAAACCATGGCCTCGACAGTCAGGTAGTACTATACCGCCTATCAATGTCACTACTAGATAGTCCAACTGTCTATATCTTTGGGCCAACACCCGCCACCTAATCTCATAGTCATCAACCCCTAGCTGTCTAACATTAGCATGGGGGTAATATCTGCACATCTCAGCAATCCCCCTCTGAGTATCATAGACCACCCGTGTGCCTCTAATCAGTAGTCTAAGTATCCTATACACATCCTCTAATGTCACTGTTGCCTCTCCAGTCGGTAGGTGGAAGGATGATGTCTCTGAGTGCCACCTCTCACATAACGGTGTCAGTAGCCCCCAATTTTCCCGAATCTGGGGCATATCGGTCACATGCAACAAACCCAAATGCCATAGAGTCCATCGCTCGGGTGGCCGCAAGCTGTCTCTGAATCAGAAGGTGGTGGGTCTAGACTCCTGTGTGTATATCGTGTCTAATACAACCTGTAACAACATTATACATGCCTCATGTTAGCCTCAGTTATCTATTCTAGTGCAACATGCTTATACTAAAGGAAATGCAAATGTGTTGTTCTTTTGCACATGCGTCATTCTTTTTCATATACGTTGCTTTTCAACACATGCGGTTCATAAATTTCATATGTGTAATTACATAACAAATGCGTCTCATAAAGTCACATGTGTCACACAAAGGCCATATGCGTTGCAAAATAAAATATGCGGTGCACAAAATTCACATGCATTTCTAAATTTACACATGCAGCTATTCTAATACAAATGTGATTCAAAAAAATCAAATGTGTTGCCGAAATCAACAAATGCGGTTAACCACATAAAACTATTCTAAACGACCGACGTGAATATTCAAATGCAACTTTTTGGAGTCAAATGCATCATTCTCGCATGCAAATGCCGTTCAAAATTAAAGTGACGCATATGCAAAATCTACCATAAATGCATTAATATGCGCGAAAATGAAAAATTTCAAAAGGCAAGTTTGAGGTTCATACTGGGGGGTCTGCACCAGCTGGTCTCTGGAATGTCCAAATCCTATATGCGCGATGGTGAGTGGCTGGAACTGAAGACATCCTCACTAGAAAGTCAGAGCAAATTTTCAAATTTCTAAGCTAGGTGGGTGCAAATGAATAGTTTTTCAACCCAATTCCAATATATACCTAGGGCTTAGGTGGCATTACTGTCCTACTGGCCATGTAAACTTCCATTTTTTATCATCTCGTACCCATCCCTCCCATTTCCGAACTCCATTCCATCCACTCCACTACATTTCTGCCTATCCTATGGACTAATCGGGAGCATTTCCAAAAAATTTTGCACCTTTTGAAAAAATTTCAATTTTCTCGAGGGGACATACCTTCACCTATTCTAACTGGGGCAATCTAATCGGGCATATTTTGTTGATTTTCTTTGGACACAATGCCTAAAACAAGATTGTATCAAAGAGGGGCAAATGTGACATCTAAAATTTTGGTTTAGCCCTGCCCATATTCTTTCATTATTTTAATTCTTCTATTGATTAAATAATTCCTAATTATTTAATTAATTCATCTTAACATTAATTCTTCTATTAATTAAATAATCTTAATTATTTAATTAATTCGCACCTTAACATTAATTCTATCTGATTAATTAAATAAACATTTTTTATTTAATAATGTTACTAATTAACCTTTTATCCTTCTTCTCTTGTTAAATTAAATAAATCATTATTTAATTTTACCTTTATCATATTTTCAACTATAATTAAATAAATCTTTATTTAATTAGTCATTTAAATCCTTCATCATTTAATTCAATAAATCTTATTTATTTAATTATCCTTCGAATATTGAGTCTCTTGAATTAAATGAATTATTTAATTCATTAAGTCTATTTTAACACATTCTTCTATATTTTAGATAATTATGTGAGTTATCTAAGTATTCACTTTTACTCACCTCGACATCTATTTTAATCGTTTAGTTAAATCATTGATTTGATGTCCTGGAAAGTGGTTGTCTCGAAAATCTCTTTGTCGTATCATTCAATCATCCATTTAACTCATTTTATGCGGTATTTATTATTAATTAAATATTCTTATTTAATTAATTAAATGTTGTGCATGCATTTGAAATGCAGAGTCGTTATAATCAATCTTCATCTTTGTCATGCAAAGATATTTCTTCATTAATGCCGAACTGAAGATTAAATCATTTATTTAATCTTTAATTCTATTTCTAATTTATATCACTCATGTCGTTACTAACAATTATCTGAATGCATGTCCAATCTGTCGATCTGAACCGTTTGTTGATCTTTCGATCTTGGCCTGTCGTTCGAATAATCAATTTTCTATAAATTGATTTGTCATTCTTCATTCCAATCTCTCACGAAATCTTATGACTTTTGAGAGCACTTTGTCTTGAATCTTCGATATTTTTCTAATCACTATCTTAGGCTATACTTGCATGAACTTACTAGAAATATGAGGGCAATTGTACTACACAAGCAAAATGGAGAAGGGCAATCGAGATGAATCATGGAAATACGCTCAAATGCGAGATTGTTTCAGTTTTGTTTATGTCTTATCTTTCCTATGTTCTTTGTTGCTTAACGAATGAATTTGCACTTTAGATTTAGTATTGTATGCATGTTTGCTTCTAATAATCTTTGTGTTTCTATTGTGCAAGCTTTTATTTGGTGTTACAAGAGTAAGTCCCCATGGAAAAGTGAAAGTTGTCTTGTGTTGGTCATCTTTACCTATCATAATTTGATTGTACCTTGAGAATCCATCTATTAGTGATAGCATTTCATGCCTCACCATCATATCCAAAATCATGCCTATGTTTGGGAGAGGGAAATCATCCTTAGGGCATGCTTTATTCAAGTCCCTGAAGTCAGTGCAGATGTAGATGCCCCCAGTGGGCTTATAGATTGGTACAAGATTTCAAACCCATTCATGATAGTCAATTGGCCATATGAAGCCAACATCAAGGAGCTTCTGTAATTCAAGTCTGACTAGTAATGTCATTTGTGGATGCATTTTCTCAACTTTTGTCTTACTGGTTTTGCCTCTAGGTAGATGGCTAAATGATGAACCAAAAATTTTGGATCAAGACTAGGCATGTCAGCATAGATCCATGCAAATTTTACCTTCCTTTCCATTAGAAAATTAACTAGAATTTCTTATTCTTTTGTCAAAATTGATTCTACATAGAAGGTGATATGTTGTGCCTCCTTGGTCCCTAGATTGACTGGATTACATTTCTCTTCCAAGACTACTAACTTTTCTTGATGAATAGCACTAAGGAGAAGATTGAATCCCTCATCCTTTGGCACCTCATAGAGGTTTTCACCATTGGATACATCCTTTCTTTTTACTACTTTTGGGTCAGAGAGTGCCACAGTGTGGTTTTCACTTAAAGACCTAGATATTATTCTTAAATTTTCACTTTTACGACTAAGGGATTCAATTATTTCCCCATAATATGCATGTGTGTCCATCTCAATGTCAAACCCAGCTGTTTGATCACCACATGGTAGAGTATCCTGCAGTCCCATGAATTATGAGAGAGCCTCATCATTTTTGAAAGTGTCTAAAATTGGTGCTCCTCATTGGTCATAATCGATGAGTTGGGGGTACACAAGTTTTAGCTCATTGGTTTGGTTACTTGATTTGAAAGATAGGGTACTAATCATGAAAAGAGAGGAATCCTCAAATAGCATGAGTAGGTCAATTATGGGGTCCTAATCACACACATTGTTTATATCAAAGGTATAGTTATCTAAAGGTAATCCTATGTACACCAATAATTGAGTAGGATCTTTGACTTTTCTAACTAGGGCACCTTTGCTAACTATGGTTATTTTTGGAGGGGTACATCCAAGGCCAAGATTCTTTATACGCTTCTTAGGAATGATAGGTTCTAGAAGAGCATTGCCATTCTTCCCAAGTTTCTTTTTTTTGTTATAGCCCATGCCAAGCATCATCCATTGGAAGAGAAAGTTTGGTCCTTTCATCTCGATATAGTAGGCTTGATATATATTTTCATCTACTGCTTCTTGGCTTAGGTCTCCCCAACATCTAAATCTAGAGGGGTCCACTTTAAAGGTTTGAGATGGGGTGTCAATCGGTCGGAGCTTCCCATGAGACTGAGGAGCTTTAGGTAACTCTCCTATTACAAAGGCACACTTTTTCATTTTGTAGTCCCCACACCCATTATCTTGTATAATGAATTTAATATCAGAGATGCCTGGAATGGAGGGTGTCTTTGTCTCAGAAGTGGAGGATAGGGTAGATGGGTCTATATATGGAGGCGTGGGTCCCTCATCATTCTTTGGGATGAGGGATCTTGTAGTACTTGGCTTCTAGATTCTTTCAATAATAAAATAGTTCAAGATCTCTATGGACCATGACCTCTTGATTTTGATAGGGAAACTTGACACATTGATGGAAAGTAGATGCAACAGCCTACATCCTATGGATCCATGGGTGTCCTAGGAGGATATGGTAAGGTAGTTCTAGATCGAGGACTTGGCATGTAGTTTCCATGATTGTTGGCCCTACTTGAATAGGGAGTTGAATGGTGCCTTGAGACACTCGTTCTTGATCATCATATGCCTTGATAGTAATACCCTTACCTTTCTCATTGACATCTTCATAGAATCCTAGATTCTTTATTAGCTTGAGAGTATAGATATTCACGCTTGCACCTCCATCCACCAAGACCATTTTGACTCTATTCTTATGGACTAAGACTTTGAGATGGTTGAGTTGGGAAGTCCTACTCAGAAAATGTTAGGATATGTGGTGTGGTAATGTGTCTGATCATAGCTTGAAACTAGTTTGCATCAGGATCTGTGGGGATAGTAGATGAATCCAATGCTTTTTCTAGGATTTCCCTATATGTGGGTGAGATTTTTAGTAACTCCATGATGGAGATTTGGGCAAGGGTTATTTTTAGTTGGTCCAAGATATTATAACTATTGGGAATAGATTTTGTATTGGTAGAGAATGCTTTTGGTGGTTGGGATGGTACCAAAATGGTAAATTTTCCACCACATGTGGTGACTCCATAGTTAGCTTTAGATCCTTTGATACTGACAAAAGAAACCCACTCATCTACGGATGTAACAACATGTCAATAAACATGGTTCACTTTATTATACTTTTCCTTGCCATTATTGTTCCCTTTATTGTGATATGGCATTGGATTCTTGTATATCTTTAGATCTTGATTTCCTATGGGTTGTTCAAAGGTTACAATTCTATCATCAATAAGATCTTGAATCATATTTTTAAGTCACATGCAATTGGATGTCGTGTGTCCCTTTATCTTGTGGAAATAATAGAGTTTATTCTCATTATACCATGGTGGTTTAACTTGAGGCTCTTGATAATTGTCATAAACAGGGATCTTGATGAGATTTGCTTGAACTAACCATTGCATGACAGACTCAATCAGTTCCCCGAGTGGTGTGTATTTCTATTTAGGGTGATACTTCCTTGGGGTTGGCCCCACTTTATTGTTCAATTTATTGACCACTTGATTTTTGGGTTGTTGTGATGATGTGTTGGCTTGTGTGTTGTTTTGGTTGTTGACTTGTGGTTGTTGATATGATTGTGTGTTTTTCCTTGGGGCATTGATAATAACTTTGGCATCAACCACACCATCATTAGTAATGTTCTTGTTCTTTGGACATGTGTGAGGTTTTTAATTGTAACTAGTTGATGGATGGTTGTCTTGATAAGTAGGTGCCCCCTCTTGTGCGATAAGGGATCTTTCGATGTTGAGCGCTTTGAGGATCAACTGGTCAAATGCGGCGATGCATTGCATTTTAGATGGAAGGACAAGGTTCCTTCGAGATTAGCAATGATAGTAAAAATTTGTTGTTCTTCTAGAATATTCCAATTGCTCCTATTGGCCTTTGATCACCATCATGTCAAAAAGGATGTAAATGTTTCCCCCTTGGATTGTTTGAGGGAGGATAGTTCTTCTAAATTCATTTACATGCCTATGTTGAATGAATAGTTTTGTATGAACAAGTCCATAATTTCTTGGAACTTTTTGATTCTGGGAGGAAGGTGAGACAACCATTCCATTGTTGGTCCAACCAAACTCTAAGGAAATAGTCACATTAGATAAGAGTCATCATATGCAACTTCCATATAGTGAAAATGAAATTCTCTGATGTGATCTTCAAGATTGCTAGTCCCATGATATTTGTCAAAATTATGTATTTCAAACCCTTGTGGGAATGGCACCATTGCAATGCTTCTATCGAATGGATAAGGGAAAAAATTCCCTTATGTTTTTGTTATTTTTCAAAATTGTAGGTCTATCACTTGTTGTGAGAGAAATTTTATTTGTGCAGACACATCATTTTGCAAATTAGGTGGTATGAATGTGTTTTGAGGTGGTTTGATTGTTTGAGTGACCCGAGTGGGTTGTTTTTCATGTTCGTGGGAGGCTATTGCATGTTTTTGTTGTGCCACTAATGCTTGTTGGTATTTGTATAATTGTTACTATGCCAACAATGCTTGTTGTCAGTCTTGCTGCTACTGGGCCAAAAATGCTTGTTGTTGGGCTTGTAGTTGAGTTGCTTCTTTTTGCACTTGGTATTGTTGTAAAGCTTGCTAATAGGCTTGCTACTGAGATACTTGTTTTTGTGCTTGGTATTGTGCTTGTACCTAAGCTTGTTCTTGTTAGCTTGGGTGGCCTATGTAGCTTGTGCATCTTGTGTGGCTTGGGCTACTTGCACAACCTATGCAGCTTGTGCTTTCACTTGGGAAGCCTATTGTGCTTGTTTTGTGACTTTTTGTGCCTATTCTTGTTGTGTGGCTTGTTCTACAGCTTGTTGTGCCTATGCTTGTTGTGTGGTTTGTTGTGTGGCTTTTGTAGTTTTCTAAGCTAGTAATTTTTTAAGAACTTTTTGATAGGCTTGTTGGGTTGCTTGTAGGGTGATGCTGTATTGATTCACCATGTTTAGATTTGGTGGTGGAGGTGGAGGATTTAGAATATTGTGAGATGGTGTGATGAGATTCTATTGAGGTGATTTTTGAGGTGTTGTTTGAGTGATGATAAGTGATTGTGTGGTAGGTGGTGCGGTTGATATTCTAGGTCCTCAGGAGATCACATTCTGAGGTGTTATGGATAGTGTAATGATTAATTGTGTTGCTTGGGTTGATTCCACCTATAGTGATATCAACAACATGTTCGAAGGATTTGGTATGTTGACTTGATTCATGATCGATGGATTGTTTTGACTTGGCTGATTTTGGATTTATGTTAGGTAAAGGGGGTTTCCCTAAACCAATGATTCATGTGGATGTTGATGTTAGAGGAGGTAATGGCAGGAATATTGGTGGTATGTTTCCTTGAGAAAGTGATGATGAGGCATCAAAGATTCCCCCTTTTCCTTGTGATACCATGGGGAGAGAGACTTGAGTATCAAGAGAATATGCCAGTGATGTGGCAAAGGTGGATGGATTGTTGGTGTCATGGAAAATGAGTGGAACACCCAATTTTTTTGGGTGTTGCAAGATGGTTTTTGCATCTAGGTCTTGGTTGTTTACAAGGGGATGTGTTTCAAGAGCATGAAGTAGTGAACTCCCCTTGGTGATTATGGGTTGACTTGGAGCATGAGATGATGTAGGTTGTGGGATGGGTTGAATGATGTTTTGGAAGGATGGTGTGAATGATACTATTGGCATATTCCCAAGAGTATTTTCCACAATAGTGCTCACATCATAATTAGAAGGGATTTTAGCCCCTTCCTTTACTAATGCTAGCATCCATTATGAAGGATGTAGTCTCATCATTGTGTTGACAATCTTGTGGTTCTCAGGATTTTGGAAAAACTCCATTATCTCCTCTTGGGACATTCCTTGATAATTTTTCGTGACATCCTCGACTTGGAAACCTCCCTCTTGAGTATTTTGAGGTATTTGAGGAGGATTAAGTGGAAGGTCAATTTATATCCTAGGTTTGAATTATGTTTTGGTTTGACTCAAATCACTCGAAGTGGATGTTTCTTTGTTTGGTTCCATGTTCTTATTGTGTTGAGATCTAGTTTGAACCATAAAACAAGGATCAACTTTTAGGAATACAGGAGGTAAACCTCTAACTCTTTAGGTTGGTCTAAACTTTAAGTACAAAAAAGAAAATCTAGGATGTTAAGGATCAAATGGTGGTGATGAGATAAATGAAAGATGGATGATGAAAATATTTGAACTCTTAAGAAACCTTGGAGGGATACTAGACTTTGGGACTTTTGGATTTTAGATTTGATTTTGGATTTGATTTGTCTTGGATTTGATTTGGATTTGGAATTTGGATAATGAACTTGTAAAATCCAATATGTTAGATGTTATCTTGGAATAAACTTGTCCTCAAGGTGATAATTTAACTAAGCGTACATATGAAGAAGGATTCATCCACACACACTTAGTCAAAAAATATGATTTTGATTTTGTTTTGAAGGATTTTCCAAAAGTCTAATATGAAGTATTTTTTCCAAGATTCTAAGAGTTGTTTGTGAGATGGGTTTGATTGATGTTTGAGGATGGATGAAAGTGTTGATTTTGATCCTAGGTGAACCTAGAGAGTCTTTTGTTTAAAAGACCTAGGTATTGAAGAACATGCTATACTTCCAAGAAATTTTCAACCCTACAAAGTGATATACTCAAAAAATTGGAAGAGAGTTGGATTTTCACAATAATAGAATGAGTACAAGTTTGGATTGTCCTTTGAAAAATGTTTGTAAAAGTCATAGAGCAATCTTTCTCTAACTTGGTAAAGGTTTGACTAACATTTCTTGAGATCTCTTGGACTAAGATGCTTGTGATGATTGATGGAATTTGGTTTTGGGATTTTGATCTTGTGAGAATTCATTTGAGCAAACACATGTGTGGGGTTCAATTTTTCTTTTATCTTTGCTTAATGTATTATTTTTACCACAAACACTTTCTTGCTTACATCTTCAACTAAATGTCTATGTCTCAATTTATTTTCATTCCATAAGGCCCATTATGTGGGAATCAAGAGAATTAAGGCAATAGTTCCCTAATGTTGACTTTAGAGAGAGAAAATTGAGATATAGGTTCAAATACTTAGAAGCCTCTAAGGATACAATCCCTAGGGACAAGTAGTAGTACTTGGAGTTTTCAAAGGTATTTGCTCCTTCTAAAGGGTTTGAAATTCAATGACCTTGTTGAATGTTTGTTTTTCAAGATTTTAGATCCAAGCAATGTGTTTAACTAACTCAAAGATTGCACAACCCTAGGATAGAAAAAAAAAATGTTTATTGAATTCCCACTTGGATTTCTCCAGTTGCGCTTATTCAAAGTGGATGATTAGAAGCTTGACCACATCGACTCCCCTCCATGACACTCACTTATATTGTCCAACCAAGCTTCAATTCTCATGAATCTCCAATGAAATTTTTTTCGTCTCTACAAATAATTTCAAATATGTGGGACGGCTCCAGAGGTTTGACCTCTTGACACCAACAAATATTAGGGATTTTTGGCTACTACACAAGGGTTTGTAATAAGCATGTCCAGTTCAAAGGACACAATGATAAAATACCTCAAGAGTTCTCCCAACCCTTAGAACAAGGGCTTTACGCATCATAAAGATACCAGGGGAGAGCTATCATGCATCATTTAGTTGATTGCAAAATTTCCTTGCAACCACAAATTTGTATAGCAGTTCAGAAGAGCCTGGCTTATGCTCGTTACCGCTTGGGTTGTTCCCTTGGGGTGAGTAATTTTTCCCACCAAGGAAGGCCCTCTAAAGGTGAAGAATAGTGAGTAAGTACATCTTTATTTTGATCAATATTTGTTTGTGTGAATAAAGAGAGAACACATGTGATGCCTTTTCTCACACTAGCAACCTTTGTTCAATTTTAGAAACCTAAATTTGAAATGTGGAGGAAATATTTTAGACAACCTAATGCCACCAAAATTATTTTGATTCTCACGATTGTCGTGAAGCACGAGAGACATTCATACACATTTGAATGGTATTAGTTTGTAAACAAGATTACAAAAATAAAGTAAGCATAAGTTTGTTTTAAATCCTCAAAGGAAATAATGAGTTCTTTTTATAGCACCAAAACCAAATGTTGAAGTTGCTTGTGCAATTTTAGCCTCAAATCCCAAATTCTAGTAATTTTCTAAGTTCAATTTTAACCAACTTTGAAGAGATAAAATTAATGGTTAATTTTAAACCCAAAACTAAAGTGAGTTGTCCTAAAATAGAAAGAAAAAAAGCAGGAAGGAAAGCCTTGGGAAATTACAATAAGCATTAAAAAATGCTCTTTTTAATTTCACTGTCCACTTTTCCAACTAAAAAAACCTCTTCAAATATTTCTTCTTAAGCTTCAATGTTGGAAGTTCCTTGTGCAAACGAAATCCATTTCTCTTGCAAGATAAGAAAAAGAGAATATTAAGATTTGAGGTGATTTAATGTAGAAAAGATTAGATTTGCAGACAAGTTAATATTTGTAGCAATTTAAGTAAGCCTTGGATTATCATTTAGTTAGCCTACAAAAAGCCATAAATAAGCAACGCTGATCAATAAGGATTCTTGCAAAACCATTAATGAGTTTCTTCAAGATATAAATGTAAATAACTTTCAAAAGATAATGTTTGCAATTGGAAGCTATATGGAGTTAGATCCTGTGAAGATTTCCCAGGAAGGAGTTGATAGGTTCAAGGAGGAGAATTGTGACCTCATAATTATAGATACTGGTTGAAGGCATAAGTAGGAAGCTGCACTTTTTGAGGAGATGTGACAAGTTTCTATAGCAACCATATAATCCAATCAATTGAAACATCAATGACACATGACATTAAATGCTACAATAGTTGACAGAGTATTTTCTCAATGTATGAAGGAAGAAATACTCAAGCTTGTGCAATCCAATTGGTCAAGCAACACTGAAGCTGTTTTCAAATAACTCAGCTGAACATTATTTTCTATTAATAACTATTTATATGTCAAGTAAGCACAATCACACATGCACGCTAGAAAAAATCTATGAATAAATCACTTTCTGACATATATATACAACAACACATTCTCAAGTTAGAATAGTATATAAATTGGCAACATATCCATAACCAATTAACCAAATAAATGTGACTTCATTATACCAAATTTATATGTTTCAACTTCAAGAATCAACACTTAAATCAACCATTTCATTCAAAAATAAAGTCTATAAAGGAAAATCAAGGCAGCAACACACAAAAATGACATTTAAATAGCTGGCAACTATCTTTGAGGATAGCAACAAAGCACAAAGTGCACTACTTGTAATTTTTTTTTTTAATTTTTAAACAAAAAAATTACAAATATCAATAAAGGACAATGTGATATAGTGGGAAAATGGTGCACTTAATGCACTAATGACTCAAATTTAAAGCATAGTAGGCATGATCCCATGTTAAGTAGATTCCATGTTAATGGAGAATAATAGTGAATGTGGTGGAAATTTCTTTCAATAAATTATTGATACCAAGGAAGTGTGAGGAGGTGGATGGACTGTCAACAATAGAGAAACATCATACCATGACAAGGATTGTAAAAAAAAAAGAAACACTATACTATAGAAAATATTGTGAGTGGTGGAGAAGTTGGCTCTCAAAGGATGTGCTTTGAGGAATATTTTAAGGTGCCCTATCAACTAGAAGAGAAACACTATAGCATAACAATTTTTTTGGTAGATAAGTTGGATTTCAAAGGGTGTACACAATGGTGAATATTTTGAAGCAACTTCTCAACTGAAAGAGAATCATTGTACAACAACAAAGATTGTAATTTGGTGTAGAAGTTGGCTTTCCAAGGGAACTATATGAGGTGGCTTCATCCTCAACTAAGAGATAAATACTATGGTAAATAACGTAAAGAGTGACTAGTAGGAAATAAAAACCAATTATAAATATTTAAATAAAAATAAATTAGGCATCCGCATGAAGGTTCTCACTTTGCGTGAATACTACTAGTTCAAAACATGGCTGAAAATTCACTAACACTATAAGTAGTATAAATATTATCCATCACAAAAGGAGCATTTTTATGTCTTCATCTTACTAGTAATGTGTAGAAAGGTGCACTACAGTAGAAGCAAAGCATGCATCAACTAAATTACAAAGATTTTGTTGTTATTTTGTGCTAAAATCTGCCTAGTCACTACAAGCTTCAACCTTATGGCAATGATCATCTGCTATACTTTCCCAAATCCTAGCCTACAAATAATTTTAACCTCGTGATAGACATTTGAAACTATTGTATAGTAAAAAAATGAAATTTTTGGAACATTTAACTAGTAGAAAAGACCTTTTTAAGTTTTCCATTGAAGGAAATCAAAACAGTAAACACTCACATTAATGTTTTTTAAATGAAAACTAATAAAACTTAAAGGCTGCATAGTAAAGTTTTGTACCAAAAGAAACAATATTAAAGGCTTATTGAGCTAGTGTCTTTAAAATTTATAGTTGTAAACAAAAAAAAAATACTCTTCTACATAAAAAAATTGTAGTTTAGTATGGTGGATTGTTTTTGTAATTGCAATTTGTAGAAGCAATAAGACAATCATTGTTGAAGAATTTTCAGAATGAAATTGTTAGCAAATAGTGTAAAAGTTCCATGCACTTGGAATCTGTATAATAAGAACATTGCAGGCGAGATGTCTTCTTTATATTGCTCATATGTGATCTCTTGAATCTTTGGGAAAAATTGTTTAAGCAACTATCCACTTAACAAGTAGTCAATGTTTCCTTGTTTTCTATACAATGTGCAAGCCAGATTGTAATGGTAGGAAAGTTGAATGTTTTTTTGCAGAACGTGCAATTGGAAGATCCTTTTTCAAGACACTTGTCCAGTAGCATGGAGTGATGACATGTGCTACAAGAAGCTTCGAAGGGGGGCAAGTGGACATTCTTTGGTTTTAATGTCCCAAGTACCTGCCAATAAAAATAACATGTTATTTATTGTGTAGGGAACTAAAAATATTTCATAAATATGTTATATAAATGTAAAAATAAAATTATTAATTTTTGGGCTCTTGCATTTTGCAAGAGTTTGCAATTTTTCTCTTGTACATGCATCATTGAGCTCCTAAAAAAATGTTGATTGTGTTTTTTACATTACATTTGAGCCTTGTGGACCAGTTCTAACTGCATTTTTGAAAAGGAGCAATGGCAGGTCTATTTTTGAAAATATTTGGTGTAAAAATGTACACAAATATGTTGGTAGTTGGGATAACAACCTACAAAAGAAAATTGTTAATGAATTTAAGTAAATAAGTTCAGTTTCATATGTAAATAAAAGGAAGATGGTTCTTAGTATTTACAATTACCATGTCTTCTTGGAGTTCTCCATCTTTCACATGTACTTCAAACTAGATTTTGTTCAAATGATAAGATGTCGTTATTGCTTCAAATGAGCCAACAAAATAGCTATAGTCTACTTGTATTAGTTGGGAGATAGTGACATTTGGATTTAATCTATATTTTTTTCAAATAGTAGGTACACTTTCTACTATGCTTCTATTGGTTAAGGAAAGGAAACAATTCACATCACCTCTTTCATATTGAGTTTTATTTTTTATTAAAAATTTAGTGATGTGAATACTAGACCCAACAAACATACAGGGAAAATGTATTTATCAGATTGTTGCTAATGTTTATAATTATAGTCATTTGGCCATAGGCATCTACTAGATCCACATGTACTACTTCTGCCTTTTTTTGGGTGTTTTTGTTTTGTGTAGAAGTAGGACCATACACAACAAGGACATCACCTTTGAATACTGAACTAGTTCACTTTATGGAAATTTCCAATATTATACTAGGTTTTTGGTTTGTTGAAATTAGACTGTAAAAAATAAATTGTGTAGTTAATTATGTATTCTAATTATGCATTATAGTTGTGAACATTGAAGGATAGAAAATGTATATTATTCTCAATTGTGCCAAGGTAAATTAAATATTTTTCAATATGTATGTTAATGTTTGTAGAAAAATTTGGAAAATTTACAGCCATATACACAATTTTTTTACTAATTATGATATGAAAGAAGAGTATTGAAAATTAATACCTTTTTTTCTTGCTTTGAGTAATCATTATGGTTGGTGATGTGCTATTTAGTTCAATACTTTTTAACTAGCTATAATAGGAAATAAAATGGTTAGTCATGAAATTTGTAAATATTTCTATTTAACATTTTATTAGTTTGGAATAATTGACAATTCTCACCATTTTGTTATGCATTCTTATGTAGTTACTAAAAATGTATGCTATTCTTAATTGTGTGAATATAAATTAATGTTTTTTGACTAAGTATGTTGTGTTTATAGAAATCTATGGAAAATGTACTTGCATATACATAGCTTATTAATAAAAATAGGTAGAGAAGAAGACTATTAAAAATTAGTACCTTTCTTTGTTGCTTTGAATGGTCAGTCTTGTGGGAGAAGTGGTATTTAGTTCAATTTCTTCCAAGCGGCTATAGCGAGAAATACAATTGTTAGTCACGCAATTTGTGGAGAATACTATTTAATGTTTAACTAGTTTGGAAGAGATGACATGTCTTACTATTTTGTTATGCGTTTTGTTTTAGGTGTAGAGAAAGAATCATCAAGATCATGTACATCAAGGTCTTCTTCACTTATTTCCATGTTTTTGAAAAAACTGCATAATACATTTATTGTACTTGTATAGTAATCCATTTTTTGTTGGCTTAAATTTATAATATTATTTTTCAAATACAATTGGCCATAAATTGCAAACACATGTTTAGGTGTGTCTTTGATTTTTTCCATGTAAGATTCTACTGGTGTTTTTTTCCTCCTTTTTGTATGCTATGAATTTTAGGTTTTTTGTGCATCTCTTGTTTTAGTTTATGAAGTGAGTTATGAAAAAAGGTGCTAAACCCCTTTGTGAGATGTGTAGACTTGTAAGTTTTTACCTGTTTACTATGTTGAATGGATTCTTTCAATTTTTGCATACTAATATTTTGTTTTGTTTTCATTGTTTTTTATTCTTTGGTTGTGTATAAATGTCATTTAGCATTATTATCTCCACTCCACCTGGAATATAATGTGTATGCATGTCATTAGCTTTACAACATATGACATTGTATACTTTTGTTGGTTTTACACATTTCCAATATAATTTGGTAGGCATGACACTATTTTGTGAGAAAAATTTAATTTTTATTTGCAAAATTTAGGATAGCCATTCAAAACAAATATCAAATCCTTCAATTCCACTTTGTTCAAATGGATCTCTAACTTTTCCAATAAATGTTTTCCAATTTGTGACACCACAAGTACACCACAAGTAATTTTCAAGTTAGATTTTAAGCATGTTTGAAGGCATTCATTTGCTATGTTGTCACTATTTAGCATTACATAGCAAAAGGATTAAGCCACCTAACATCTAAGACATTGGTTGTCATATTCATTTCTCATCAAGCTAGCAATACTATTGAAAAGACTATCACCACAATTTGATATTGATAATGCGTTTATGCATAATATAGACATTCTATCTATTGTTTTCTTCTATAGATTTTTTTTGCGGAATATATATTTATTCTAGAATGTTTAGATTGGTGAGCCTATTGTTCAGGTTTCTTAGTTATTTTTCTCAAAAGTGGTTCAAAATGTCCATTTTTATGATCCTAATCATGGAATAGAATAGAATATTTTGTACTTCATGAATTTTTATTGAAATGCAAGTACTTTTTTTTCTTGTTAAAGAACAAATACATATATGAATATCTAACCACTTGGATAACCATTTAATACAAAACAAGTCTCCCCAAAGGCCATACTAATTACAGCGTGGCTTTGGAACTATAGAGAGTTGCATGCGTCAAAGATATATACTAACATCATGAAGGACATGCATTTTGGATAGTGTCTATGAGTCTAGATCATATTCAAGTGAAAACAAAGTGTCAAGATCATTGATTTCTAGACAATTTAGAAAATGATCAACTATTCCATTTCTTAGTTCAATAGATGTGTATCACATATGTAATAGTAGTTGTAATGAGTCAAAAAGATAATCACCTACATTGTATACAAAGGGGATTATTTTCAATAGATTATTGTCTCCCAATACTATGTCAATTGAGATATCTCCATGTGTCTTTCTTGACTCATAGTTCTCTATATCTATGACATTATCCAACACAAAATTTGGTATTGATAATGCATATTTATAGAACTTGGACATTGAATCTATTGACTTATCCTCAACAATTTATTTTGTCAAGTTACTAATTGTTTTTGAGTGTTTAGATTGGTTAATATGTTGTTCCAATGGATTTCTATTTTTTGGAAACTAGTGGTTCAAAATGTCCATTCAAATGGTCTTCATCATGGAACAAAATAGAATATGTAGTACTTTTTGAATTTTCATTGAAATGTAAGTACTTTACTCTTCTAGTTGATGACCAAATACATATTTGGATATCTAACCACTTTGCTAGCCATTTAATACAAAATAAGTCACCCCAAAGGCCATACTCTTTACAATTTATTTTTTTAACCATAGATAGGTGCATACGTTGTAAGTATGTATTAACATTAGTAATTTCCATGCAATTCATTCAATGTTTGAAGATCTAGTTCATATCTAAATGAAAATAAAGTGTCACAATCCCTTTTTGCTAGGAAATTTAGAAAATAATCAATCATACCATTTCAAAATTCTACAAAAGTGAAGTGCATATGTAAAAAATATTGCAAAGAGTTCAAAAGACAATCCCCTATGTTATATACAAATAGACCTATCTTGAAAAGTTTAAATTGTTGTCCACTACTACACTTATTTTTTGTTCTTCATTCCTATTTATTGATTCATAAATTTCTACATCTATGATAGTATGCAATGATTTTTTTGGTTTAGTTTTTCTGGTCACATTTTATGCACTATATATATAAAAACACACTAGAAATATAAAAAAGAACTAGATGTAATATGTTACTTGTCAAACTTTATATGTTGTTGAAGTATGTTTGTAGATGCTCTTGTTGTTTTTCAATGCACACCTTCTGCAAAATAGGAGAATTAAACACATTATTTACTTTCATAAACATACATCATTTTCAACTCTGTATTTCAGATAAAAGGGTTTAGACACTCTACAAAAGTTACTTGTGCTTAAATGTCCAAAATAATCAGCTAGAAATGTTTTGTTATAAATTACATTAAATTGCACCAATGCATATTACCAAATATGAGACCATATACTACATAGTTATTGTTGAGCTTGTTATGAGTGCTATATGGATTCATGTGTTGGTGTGAATAATTGTCTTGTACCTAGCTTATTCATTCACTAGGTAAATTAGGGGACATATTCACATGGTTAAGTTTACTTAGGTAAAAGATTCTTTCTAGAAGGCTTAGTTGGCTTATCTAGAACTTATCTTATCTAGCTAGGATGCATCATTTCCTAGGTGATTAGGTTGTTGGTTGTCTCATGTCATAAGATCATGACATTTGTCAACATCATATTCATACCTATCTCTCAACCTTGGCCATATAAGCAAGGCATCTCATGTACATTTGTATTCAAGCTTCAATCAAGCAATCAATCAATCTTGCATTGTGAAGCAAGCTTTCTTGCCATTCTCTTTCTTGTGGAAGTGGTTTTGGTCGCAACTGATCTTGGGGGTGTTGAGGAGTCACCATCAACTCCTACATGGTATCAGAGCTCTCCAGGTGTTGCAGATTCCTTCCTAGATCTGAGGGTGATATTTTGGCTTGAAGAATTTTGCTGGGTGCAAATTGGGGTTTCAAGAACCTCATGATTGAATTCAGAAGGTTCCGCAGACGAATTTTGACTGTAAATTCGCCTATATTGAGTAAAGTTGTTTTTGAGGCAAATTTTTTTTGCTGTAACAACCTTCTCTGTGGTACGATTATTTCAATTTTCGCAAAAAATATTTTTCAGTAAAATATTTCTGCGAGTATTTATTATCAAAATTTTGGGGCAAAATTTATTTAATCGGGCTTTTATTCGCAAATATTTGTTGCAATATTATTTTATTATTGGCAAAATACTTCTTCTGCGGATTGTATTTGTTAGGCAGATCTGCTGTGTTTATTGCGCCACTAGTACTCGGTCAGCGTCATACCTCACTGGCTGTGTCGGATCCATTCTTTTCCTGAGTCCCCTTGCTAGTGGTTCCACATTTCCAAGGCCTGGAACAAAGGCATTTACTATTGTATGGTCGCTGTCACTCATTTGTTCACTGGCGTACATGGTCTCCATTGGTCGGCCTATTGATTGGTTCTATCGGCTCCTTTTCCATCGGATCTGGCTGTCAACTCAGATGGTACAGTCCGCATAATGGTACCTCCGATCGGCATATACATTGATCGTCGGGCACTCTTCACAGTTGGCGGATATACTGTCATCTAAGTAACAATTGGCAGTTAATATTTCTGTCGGCGTATGGTACCTTGGTCGCTGATTACACCGGTCAAATCATCGTCAGATCTGATCATGGCTTCATCGGCGGACATTAGTCATTGATTTGTTGCTAAGGGTACGCTGTCCATCTTTTCGGCATCCGAACTTGTCTCCACTGCCGTCCTCTCTGCACAACAGGGGTATCGGTGGTCTTCATTATCGACGGGTGGTCATCATCGGGCTCCCTTTCTTCGGCAGATCTGTAGTCTTTATCATCGACGGTCCTATTCTCATCGGCGTACAGGGGTACTCGTTGCTTTTATTGGCTTCAAATCTATCAACAGGTACAGTCATATTGTGCTGGCTAGATCGTTGTCCCTTCATTATCCTCCGTCTGTCCTGCGCGTCAGATTATAGTACACATCTCGGGTATGGTGCAAGATAAATGCATTTGTTTATCTAGGCTATTGAAATTTTTGTAAACCTTATTTATTTGTAAAAGGTTGGCCACTTGGCCCCTTCAAGGGCGGGTATTTTATTTTTTGCATTTATAACACTAGCGGTCACATTGGTGACCTAAGGCTAGCACCCAAGTGCCCGAATTTTGCACCAAATTAGCCTTTGAGATTCTGTGTTTGCCCCCAAGTGCCTATTTATAGGCCTTTTTTTCATTTTTCATAACTTTGGCTAACGGAGGCGAAATTTTTCAAACGAAATATCGTCGGAAAGGTGAAGACCTGAATTTTTCAGTGGTGCAGATATTTTGCAGAGATTTTGCAGTTTTGTGCCTCTTTTTTCAGGTTGAAGCCTGATCATCGTTTTCTGCTTTCGAGCTCGTATCTTGGTGCTCCGATCTCCGATTTTCTCCAAATTTGAAGCATCGGAAAGGTATTCAGGAGTACTTCAGATCTACTCATGCACTTTTTGCAGATTTGTTTCCAGATTTTCATATTTTTAGTTTGTAGCTGATTTGATAGTTTGGGATTCCTTGTAAATTTGCAAAAAATAGAGTGCAAATCTTGTTAGGACAAAGGGGTTGATATCTTGTATTGTGAGGGAAATTTGTTGTTCTCCTCTTGTAATATCTCATTGTATCATGGATTTGACAAAAGTTGTACTTCTAACTCCATATAACTATCATGAGTGGAAATCTCAAATGGAGTTATTATTGTTAAAATCAAAGTTGCAACGCATCACATTTGGTCAAGATCCAGAACCTGCAGGAGCAAAAGAGAAAAGAAAGTGGCTTGATAGAAGGGATGAAGCTCTTGGTACTTTGAAGTTGTCCATTTCTCCAGATCTTAGATATCATGTTGCATCTTGCACTCATCCTAATGAAGCTTGGAATACTTTAGAGAGTCTCTTTGGTAAGCCAGATAAGATGAGGAAATTTAAGTTGGAGAATGAACTCATGGGTCTTAATCCTTTAGATTTTGACAATATCCAAGACTTTTTCTCTAAGCTCAATTCTCTTAGATTGCAGTTATCTAATTGTGGGGTCACTAAAGAGGATGAACAGTTGATACTTTCTATTCTTGCTAAGCTTGGTCCTGATTATTCAGTTTTTGTTTCTACATTCTATGCTACAATGGATGCTCTTGGCACTACATACAAAATGCCTTCTCTTGATGAATTTGCAGCTCAACTCACAAGGGAACAAGCAAAGTTGGTACACATGGGCACATTGAAGTCTTCTAGATCTCATGCTCTTGTTGTAAAGGAGACAAAAGATTCAAGTGGCAAAGGTAAGAAGCAGAACAAGGCACCCAAGTCTAATGAGCAAGGTAAAGATCCTCCTTCACATAGCACTCCTGAGTCCACTTCCTCTTCTCAAGAGGAATCATCTAAAAAGAAGAAGTCAAAATGTGCATATTGTAAAAGGTTAGGACATGATGAGCATAGATGTTATAATAAGAAGATTGATGAACTGACACACCTTCTTCAAAAGAATAACATTAAGTTGCCCTCATCAGTGTCTGCTACTTCTTCTTCTGCATCTCAATCGGCAACTCCATCATCTTCATCTAAGTCACAAGACACGGGATCTACTTCTGGGCTACACAAGATGAAAGGACAAGCACTCTTGGCCTCTACAAGTCTTGCATCTCATAGATGGCTTCTTGATTCTGGGGCATCTCATCATATGGCATCTTCTATGGATATGTTCTCTTCTTTTGAGCCTTGTAATTCACCTCATATATTGATGGGTAACAATACATATATGAAGGTAAGTGGGAAGGGTTCTATTGATATGGGGGAAGGGAGCTTTAATGATGTACTTTGTGTTCCTTCCTTGTCCACTAATCTCCTTTCTATTTATCAAATTACTCATGGGGGTCAAGGTAAAACAGTTGAGTTTACTCCAGATAGGGTGTACATAAGGGACTTGGAGACTAGGGATATTGTTGCTATCGGGATGGTTGATCATTCATCTCGTGTATATTCCTTTTCACATTTTGCTTCAGAAGATGATAATGTTCCTTTGACTGCATCACACACTTCATTGAGTGTGAACCATGATAGTGAGGAGAAGTTTGGTCATCTACACCTTGGTATTCTAGAAACCAGTGTTGAGCTTCCTACTCCTCCACCTCCTGCTTCTTCAGTCATTGATGTTTCTATTCAGCAGGATGATCATAGTTTTTCAGATCTTGCTTTGTGGGATGAGTATTTGACAGGGATTTCTAACTTGTTCATGGAGTCTCATACTGCAGATTTGGAGGACACACTTGAGGGGATTTCTCTCCTCTTTGATGACAGTTTCAGTACAACTGTTATCCCATCTTCTTTGTCTTTGGAGATTGGCATTCATGAGTCTCCTCCATCACTTGATTTGTCATGTTTCTTGGTTCAGTTTGACCATGATTCTGTTGTGGCTCATTCAAGCTTGGAGGATCTTCATCAGTTTTCAGAGGCATACATGTTGAGCATTCATGCTTCCTCCTTTCAGTTGCACATGGAGTGGCTTCATCAGCAGCTTATGGATTTGTTTCTTCCTAAGGGAAGATGTGTTGCTTGCAGACATTGGGTCATCTTTTGTTTTCAGGCATTCTTCATCAGCATTGGAGCTTCTTCATCATGGGGGGGATATCTTATCTCTCTACTTCCTTCTTATGGGGGGGTATTGGATTGTATATACATGATGCATGTTGTCCTTGGGGGGTATCATTGAGTCCTCCATACATCATGTTGTCTTGTTTCTTTTGTTTTGTTTCTCTCTTTTGGAGAGGAGTTTTGTCCCACAGGGTTTTCTCCTTTTCTTCGCTTGTGAGAGATTGCATCAATTGCATTGTAAATGGGTACCTAACCTGGCCTAGTAGTCGGGACCCATAGTCATAGTCTTTGCACAGTTTGCATAATAATCTTCTCCCTAAGTTGCACTTAAGGGGGGGTGTTGGTGTGAATAATTGTCTTGTACCTAGCTAATTCATTCAGTAGGTAAATTAGGGGACATATTCACATGGTTAAGTTTACTTAGGTAAAATATTCTTTCTAGAAGGCTTAGTTGGCTTATCTAGAACTTATCTTATCTAGCTAGGATGCATCATTTCCTAGGTGATTAGGTTGTTGGTTGTCTCATGTCATAAGATCATGACATTTGTCAACATCATATTCATACCTATCTCTCAACCTTGCCCATATAAGCAAGGTATCTCTTGTACATTTGTAATTCAAGCTTCAATCAAGCAGTAATCAATCTTGCATTGTGAAGCAAGCTTTCTTGCCATTCTCTCTCTTGTGGAGTGGTTTTGGTGCAACTGATCTTGGGGAATTGTTGAGGTCACCATCAACTCCTACATCATGTTGCTGAAGTTCATGGGATCCAGGATGTAATGTTATTTGATGAAAAAGGAAGCTCTTTTGAAAGAATAGGCACTATAGAAAAGGTACATATAGCAATATTGAAGAAAGATGGGTAGTCTATAGGAGGCAACAATTCATGGAAGAAAGAATTATTTCTAAACAAATGAAGGGGAGATGTCAGTATGGAAGGGGTCAAAAAAGTCCAAAAGAAAGAACATTCACAAGACATATGACAGATGACCAATGAAAAGACTATCATTAAGATGGATAGCCTATCATTTGGATGGACAACCTACCATTTGGATGGATAGCCTAGAGAGATGTGAATGGATAGTCCTTTATGTTTTGATTGAAAGCAAGAAGAGCTTGAATCAAGTGCAGCCATGCATTTTGTCTTTGTAGCTTATTTTCAAGATACTTTTGGTACATTTCAATGGTATGTAAATGGATGGATGCAGCCATGTTGGGGTCTTTTGGAAAACTTAGAATTTAGAAAGTAATTTTTTGGGAAAGTCCATTTACAAGTTAAGGAAACTACCATGTATTTGTGGGAAAATAGTCAATTTCTTGCTACAGATGTGATTTCTGCAATAGTTATATTATAAAGAACCTTAACAAGAAAGTGAGCAATGACATAGAATAGGAGAGGACAAGAGTGCCATATCAACAAAGAGCAGCTACAAATATTAGGGAGATATGATGTTGTTCAGAAGAAAAGATGTGGGAAACAATTGGACATACCTTATGGTAGATTAAAGGTTCATAGAGGCATGAAAGAAACACATTATTTATGACTGTATAGTGGAAGAAGATAGAGCGGTGCATTTAAATACAACAAGAGACTATGGTGGATACTAAAATTAAACATAAAGTTTCATTTACAAAATTGGAGCAAGCTGCCCTTCTACAAGGCTTTACAACATTTGTCATGGTGTATATTCTACTTTTGATGAGATGTCTAGCAACTCATTGTAAGCTCTTGGTCCCTTGGATCTCACTTTCAGTGAAATCCAACTTCTAGGGGTATGGAGGCCAGGTTTTAATAGAAAAAACATTAACATTGTAGGAGATTATTTATATTTTTTCATAATAGTCACCTTGAAAAATCTCATCTTTTGCTTCATAGAATTTGAATATTTGACAAATCTTTTCGCTTTTAAGATAAGTGCCTATTTTAAGTACAAGCAGATTTTGTGTACCTAGTGTCAATTTTATTAATTTGGCTATCATAATGGAGGTCACATATTTTTAACTAAAATTATAGAAGGTTAAGGTTGGACACCTTGTTGAACAATATATAAGGTTTAGCAGTTTGAATGTTCATCTTGTTGTTCACTTCACGGAATTTTTTTCTTCTTTAATGGACTACCTAAAACAAGAGTGAGAGAGGGATCTAAAAGTTAATAGTATAAATTGGAAGGAGTTTTTTTTTTTTAGTTAAGAGGTCATTCAGTCACAAATTTTGTCCTCAAGTTGACTGCCTAATTGTAGAGGGTTACAATTTTTTTCAATGATCTTCACCCTTATCTTTGCACTTACAAATCCAAAAGACTACAAAAGGATGCAATTTTGCAATGACCATTCTCTTTTGATGAACATTATAGCATTTGCTACAGTAGAGAATGTATTTTCCATAATGTATTAAAATTGTGAATAAGACGTTGGAGAATAATCTATAAAACTCTCTGGCTGATTTACAGTTTGCAGAAATTTGGTGGATGCAGTTGGGAAATGATAAGGGCTTAGAGAATAATCAACACATCACCTCTTATTATACCTATGTCTTGTTTATGATTCACTTTTTTTGACATTTTATGCACAATATAAAAACACACTAGAAATATAAAAACAAATTACAAGTAATATCTTACTTGTGAAAGTTTATATAGTGTTGAAGTATGTTTGTAGATGCTATTGTTGTTTTGCAATGCACATTTTTTACAAAATAGACGAATTAAACACATTAACAACTTTTGTAAACATACATCAGTTTCAACTCTGCATTCAAGATAAAAGGGTTCAGACACTCTACAACGGTTAATCTAAAAGCTAAATATACATACAAATGAATTGCTCATTTTAACTACTTAAAGCTTTGATAATTTCTACAAATAAACTTATTATATATATATATATATATAGTCATCCATTTCCTTGTAGTTACAATTCTGTTGATAAAAGATAAAATGCCAAACAGTGTCAAAAAAATACCAGTTTTCTTGATAAAAAACTGTCTACAGACCTGTATCGGGTGTTAATAGGTTGCAAAAATCCTTTAGATTGAGTTTGTTGTTATTTTGTTTTTGGGTCCTCTTCTCTTTTGATTATAATTTGATCTTTCGATAGCAACCGGGATATGTTGAATTCACTTCTGTGTGACGAGCTTCTTGGGGATATACTAGGCAGGTTACAAGAAATTTGCTGTTCTAATAAGCTCAGATTAGTTCAAAGCATATTTATTAGGGATGATAGTCGCCCTTTTGTCCAACGACACCTTGATCAAGAATTGCATGCCATTTTGTCTATGGTGGGCTTGTGAGTATACATCTACAAATGCTTAAGGATGTGTCCATTGGATATATTGTCAATGAAATGATGTTCAAGTATCAAAGGAACAATATTTGATTAGTCTGTATACAGTTTAATCCCTCCCATGATTTGTGTGAATCCAATGATTACCTTAGGTGGATGGTCTATTGCAAAATTTTCTAAAAAATCTACTGTTTGTTTCCCTCATGGTAGCAGTGATTTATTGAAAAGGAGCACAAACCATCAAGCCACAGGCAAATTAATTCTAAGATTTTCTTGGATTTCTAGTTCATAGTACTTCTGTTCTTGATTACAGTGACGGTAATCATGTAATCCCCTTCAGTTTGAATATCTGTTATTCGTTTCGTTGCACAAAGTTGGAGGCTAAGAAGGGCCTAGATTTCTGTTTCGTTGTTGGTAATAGGGAGAAGTTTTTTCAAAGCAGCAACCATTGGTTTTCCATTCCAATATATGATCATACAGCCATCCTCAGACTCTCCAAGATTCAAATACAATTAATAGGGGTAGAATATTGAAATAAATGTACTGAAAATTTACCTGTGACTTTTCTTTTCTTATTGAAGGAAACTGAAGTATACAAATTGCAAATATGTTAAAAAGCCAAGATTTTCACGTTCATGCTTAAATATTCGGTTGTCTACTTCAGTTATAAGAACATGCGATTGGCAAGATGGATTTCGATCCTATAATAAGTGTTTTGAGGGAATCTTCAAGGAATCTGTCTTCAAATTATGATAAAATAAAGTCAGGTGGAGTTTTTATGTACACACCTAAATGCCACTGTAAAATATCCCTGAACATAATAAGTTAGTGATGTATGTTTTTTAAATCTCAATAATAGATTTTTTTTTTTCACCATTTATAAAAATGGTTTTTAATACGGTTTAAAAACTGTTGTGGACTAGCATAAAAGCCTTCGAGTTCCGAGTTCTTTTAAACAGAACCATGTCAAAATTCAAACTACCAACTAATTTATTAAATTTGGTAAAAATTTACACAAAATTTAAAAAATAAAAATAATTTTTTATATTGAGTAAGAAATATCTATTGCTCTACTTTGCTAATTTTAAATAGACAACTTGTATATTTTAAACAGGGGAAAAAATTGCTAAACTGAGAAGAAAATTTAAAATCTGTAGCTCTACTTTACTAGTCTTAAAGCTAACACAGCATGTATGATGTCTTTCCAACAGATTTTCTGATTCAAAAGAATTTCTTTAACATATTTTTTGTACAAATTTGCTTACCGATCTTTCCAATTCCGTCCATTCTGCATTGTGATACACATTTCCGGCACCTGCATATTTATCGGCAAAACTCGGTATAAATGCCAAAACTGTAGCATCATAAATATTATACTCTCTGTTTCCTTTGTTTTGAAAGCCATGTTGATGTTCGTTGCTGTTGTATGATGTAAAAAAGAATTTAAACTTATCCAATAAAAGAAAAATTTAAGCTTCTCAGATAAATAAAAAAATATTACACTCCCATTAATTAAAGAAAAACAAGCTATCAGATCATTTGTTTACCTGATCATTTCATCATTATTTAAGCTGCGATACGAAAATATCAGCAGAAAATCATCCAGGGCAAAGAAATAAGTAAACTGAAAACCTTATCATAGGCGGAAATACAAGCTGCGTATATAACTTCTTACAAACCCCAAACACAAAGACAGAACTGATAAATTGAGATTTGTTTTTATGATCTGTCAAAACGCGTTAGATGGTTTTATTTAGACATATACATCTTTTTTATAAAAACAAATCCCAAATAAATAGTTTTATTTAGGCATATATATCTTTTCATAAAAACAAATCCCAGTTAAATAGAAACAAAATCACCAGGTATTCCAAAGTTAGTTGATTTTATGAAGTGCATTAATTGGGATTTGTTTTTTTTCTATTTTCTTTTGTGCAAGTTTTATTTAGGCAAATTAGGGGAAATGTGCCAGTTGCTGTCTGTGATCCAATTGCTGTTTACTCCATGCTTACCTGACCCCCCACTAACCAATGTTTATATTTTAGTCATTGCATTGTTTTAATTATACCAATAAAAATTTACAAATTATACCAATATATGTTCACTACTGAATGTGTAGTTGACCAAAAAAATTTAACAACTAATGGTACATATCTATTTCCAATGAAAAGACATTGAAAACACCTTGAATTGTTATAAGATTTTATTGGTTGTCCAATGAATGGGTAGTGGCAAAGTGGTAAAGATGTAGGGGACATAGGTTTAAAAACACCCTTGTTGACCACCTTTCACTTTACAAGTTCAAGAAGATGCTTTTTAACTACCCACAAACCAATTTTTTCTTTTTAACCTAATAACTCGCTTACGAACAAGCCCAAAATAAAATTGAAGAAATCAGACCTATTTTCCACTCTCTACAAATGCGCGAAGTTCGCCTTGGCGACTACTAGTACATTTCCCCTAAATAAATATTAGCTTTGTAATATCTCGTAAATGTAGAGTTGAGTTTATAGATTTTAAATAAATTAAAATTATAATTTAAAAATAATATATTAGAGATAGGTGAATCAGATTGATTAAGAAATTATGGAGTCAAATTGAAGAAATAATATACTTTGATGCATTGTATAAAATACTTTCTACTTGTCTTTGGATGGGTTAAAGGGGTTCTATAATGATAAGTTCATAAGGTGTAACACTTGCTAATGGTTTTGCATAAACAGTAGTAAGCTAAGTGAGTTTGATCTTGTGGAAAACTCCTTGATTAAGCAGACTTGAGTTGGAGTAGTACCAAGATAGGTGACCTCTTGAAGTGCAAGTGATTCACCCTTGTTAGTCACCTAGATGTAATGAGTGTTCTATGGTCCATTCATACTCATGAGAGATGAGTTCATGTGAACTCTTACTCATGAAATAAAGTCAATGATTTTGAGTCAATAACTACACAATTGAATCTTAATAAAAATTATAATTTGATACACTCTAAAAATACCTTCTACTTTAAAAATTGATTTATGGTGTGTTGGTTCGGAGGTCTGCAACGGTCAGCTATAGGGCACAGGTCTAAGTGTGGGCAAGCTGGTAACAAGGAGCATCGTTAGGCTAACATTGTAGGCATCTAGCAATCGGAAGATGGGAAAGGCCGTGGATGAATAATCGCCAATTTCTTAAAGAGCAAGGTAGGGATTTTGGTGACTGAAGGAATCAAAGGGGAGCGTAAAAAGTTAGGGGCCACAATGGGCAAGGTGTGTATAGAAACGAGGAGTTTTGCAAGCCTAGACAACAAGATAGAGGGCATCGAGGCAATGGTGGTTTTTCAAGGCCAGAGGACCAGGCTGGTTGGGGTCAAAACCCTAATCGAAGATCAAAACACACCAAATTTGTTTGGTAGCGAAAGCAGTCTCAATCAGAATGGGAAGAGGTGAGGGAAGAGTCTGAGTTAGGGAAAGCGAAATCAACAACCTCTTCGAGTGGCAAAGTGATTCTTGGCGGACGGGCTTCCTTAGTGGTCAGCTCAGTCAAGCTTCAAGCAGAGGTTTTGTGGTTGGAAAACTTAGGGTTAGTTGCAAAATGGTATGATGTCTCTCTAAACTGGGATTATTTAGTGAAATGGTGAAAGGGGTGATGGGGTTCAGACCTTCAGTTTAAAACCCTCCTAAATGGGTTTTTTCTGGTAGTATGCCTGACCAAAGTGTTGAGGGACGAAAATGTTGATGGTGTTTGGGAGCTTGATTGCTGTGGTTTCTATCTCCACCATTGGGTAGCTCATTTTAACCCTTTAAACCATGAAATGGAGATAGTGCAGGACTAGTATGGTCTCCCAAACCTTCCTTTAGAATATTGGGAGCCAAGTATTTTAGAAGAGATTGGGAATCATTTCCAAGCACATTTGTTTGTGCAGAAGAGCATAAAGATGTGAAGGAGGCTTCTACCTATGTAAAGATATGTGTTGAGAATAGCCCGGTGAGGCACATCTTGAATGAAATCAAATTGATATCTGATTATGGAAGCTAGATTCAGCAACTAAAGGTGGATTCAATCACCATAAATTGCTTGGTAAGCACTTTGTGTTGCAGAGCTTCTTTCTAAAAAAGCTGGTAAATCTAGAGAGGAAGGGGTGACATGGTCACACCATGGGAGGGTGTCTGAAGTTCAATCTTTGTCCAAGTTAAAAGCTTTAGTAGATGTTAATGGGGCATGTTAGTGGTGATTAAAAGTCCTCTTCAACCAAAACTCAGTCGGGACTGGGAGTTGTCAGTCCCCATGTCAGAGCCTACTATTCAAGCAACCAATGTTTTTGTTATAGATCCATTATTAGAAGTTGAGGTAGAACAAGTTAATGAGTGGAATATGGCTTTGGATGACAAGATATTAGAATTTTGGAGATTTTGGGGGAAGATTGTCAAAATTTGGAGTTGAACTCTTTGATTGAGGTAGTAAAGGAGCTGGTAGAACTAGTTGTAGCGGCTAAGAATAACGCTTGGGAGTTAGAAGAAGGGGATTTGTTGGAAGGTACTCCTAATGGTCATGTGCAGGAAGAAGTTGTTGATTTCACAGAAGGAAACTATTCTCAATTAGGGAAGAAAAGAAAATCTATCCTTGGTCTTGAGTCAGTAAGGGTCAAGTTGGGAATTTTTCGAAAGGACTTCTTCAAGACATCTCTGGATTGTAGTTAGAACAAGAATTGTGGTATAATTCAAATCAAGAGAAGCTCAAATGGGATGATGAAGCCAATGGTCAAAACAAAATTGACTCTATGATGAAAGTAGGCAAGAGCGAGACTCTTCCCAAACAGTAATGAGGCTCCTTACTTGGAATGGAAGGGGCCTTAATGCCCCTAACAAGTGGAGCCTAATTAGGCACCACTTAGAGGCTTGTCAAGTGTAAATAGCCCTTCTTCAGGAAACAAAACTTGGGGATCAAGATCTAATCAAATTTAGAAAAAATTGAAATTATGGAAATGGCTGGGGGTTGGAGCTGAAGGTGCTTTAGGTAGACTTGTAACTATTTGGAAGCCCCAATTAGTGTTAGTGAAATAAGCCAACTCTGATCGGAATTGGCTGGTTTGTCGGGTAAGGAGTTTAATCTCAAATCTTCATTTCTTACTTATTAACGTTTATGGTCCTTCTTCATGTATGTGAAAAAGGAAAGTGTGGCAAGAGTTAGATCATGTTCTCAGTCGTCCAGGTCTGAAATTCTATCTCTTGGGGGAGATTTCAATGCTATTTTAAGGCCTGTAGATAAAAGAGGTAGGGTAGGAAGACTCCTTCAATCCCAAATTGATTTCCAACACTTTGTGGAGAGAAATTTGTTGGTAGAGTTATAAACTGGGAATGGCAGCTCTACATGGACGAATAGAAGGAAAGGTTTTTGTAGCATTGCTGAAAAGCTTGATAGGTTCTTCTTTAGAGGGAATTTGGGAAATTTCCCCTTCAGCTTGGATAGTAGTGTGAACCTTGGTATCTATCCTACTCTAAATGTGCAAAACAACTTAAAATGAAAGTGATAAAATACCAAAGACACCTCAAGATTAGCCAAAAGAGTGATAAACAATAAGGAAAATGGACTAAATAAAACACAAACGATTTCACCTTCCTTGCTGTTGATTTCTCCTTGATTGGCCCTTGCTTGGAATTGATTGTGTGCTCCTTAGATGATGGATTGAGTGACTAAAATGCAAGCTTCAATATGCAAAATGATTAACAAAGATGGTTGAATGATTGAAAAGGCTTGAGGATTCAAATGGACAGCATGTAGTTATCAAAATGCAAAGTGTTGAGAAGGCAAATGGGCAGCATAAGGGTGCTCAAAATGAAAGTCTTCTCCAAATGCCCTTGAGGAGGGGGTATTTATAGAAGAATTTGAATTCTCTAGAGAATTCAACGATTGAGATGCATCCAACAAGGCCAAGATGAAGGGCTATGGTGGGTTGAGAACCCACAAGCCCTCACATCTTGACATGTGGAGGGTGAAGTGACCAAGGGGATATGAGATGGAGATGAGTTGTCAAGAAGGTACATGAGGTGGAAAAGGACATGCACCTTGGGGAGTGAGGAGATTTCCTTAAAAAGGGATTCCTTGTCCCCAAGTGGGAGTGAAAGGGACATTTGAGGAATTTTGGAATTCCTCAAAAGATCTACATGGGAAAAGGAAAGGTGGTTGGGGATATAAATGCAAATTAAAATTCACATTCATAGGATGATCTAGAGGATAAAAAGGTGGGCTCGAGAAAGGTGGGACTTGGTCACATGTGGAGATTGTGACAAGTCCAAGGTTCTAGAAGCCTTGGAAGGATGGAATGTGAATTAAAAATTCACATATAAAGAGGGAATCTAGGAAGAATAAAAAGAATTAAAAATTCCTTGGAGAATGATTAGGCTTAATTAACTGTAATTAGAAGATAAATGAGGATTAAAAGCCAACTTGCAAAAGTTGGAGGATGTGACATATCCTAATCAAGGATTAGGCATGTGCACATCCTAATGAAGAGATTAGGAAATGGATTAGGATTAGATGAAAATGACATGTGAGGAATTAAATAAATGTAATATTTATTTAATTTATTTGATGAAAAGAGGATTAAGGAGGGTAAGGTATTTAATTATTAATTAAATACCTTAGGGATTTGGTAGAATTAAAGATATTAATTAAATAATAGTAATATTATTTAATTAACTAGGATAAGAGGATGTTTAGACGAAAAGTGATAGATTTGAATAAATTAAGTGTCCAAATTTAGATGTCTACAAGTAGAATCAATGCGGGGGTGGGTTTAGATCATTTTCCAGTTCAACTGCTAATAGAGGGTGAAAAGGGACCTATATGTTGCTCGTTCAAGTTTGAAATAATGTGGTTTACAGACTAGAACATTTTGGGTTTGATTAAACAATGGTGGTTTGAATGTGACCTAGGTGGTACTAAGATCTTCAATTTAGTTTCAAGAATGAAACATGTCAAGCAACAGTTAAGACATCGGAACAAGGATAGCTTTAAAAACATTTTTGAGGAACGAACCAAGACTGAGAGTGAGCTAGAAGCTTTAGCTGAGGTGGTTATTAGCCAAGGGATGGAAGTTGAAAGGTTCAAGAAAGAGAAGGTTTTGACTACATGAAATTGAATGATCTACAGGCTAAGGAGGAACTTTATTGGAGACAAAAATCAAGGGAGATTTGGCTCAAGGTGGGAGATAGGAACACTAAGTTTTTTCATGATTCTATAAAGGTTTGTTGGGAAATCAATAGGATTTCAAGTATTAAAGCAATTGATGGTAGTTTTTTGGAGGACTTGATAGAGATTAAAGACTCTGCAGTTGAGTATTTTAAAAATCTTCTCAATGAATGAGAAGGTTTCAACCTGGCGGCTCAATATGACATTTTAGCCAACATTCTGGCTCTAGTGTCTAAATCACAAATGGAGACTTTAAATGCAAAATTTTTGAAGAAGAAATTAAAGCAACTATTTTTGGTTTACATCTTGAGAAGGCACCTGGACCAGATGGCTTCACAATGATTTTTTTGATAAGTGCTAGAATTTTGTGTGTTTGGAAATAAAAGAGGAAATAGAGGACTCAAGAAGCTTAGGGAAAATTCTTAAGGAGGTAGATAACTATTTCATCCTATTAATTCCAAAGAAAGAGAAACCAAAGTCCTAGGACGAATTTCATCCTATCTCTTTGTGAGATCCATAATAATTTTTTTGTCCTCAACGTGGGGGTGAGCAAGTCTCTAAACAGATCAATGAAGGATTTCTTCTAGAAAGGAAGTGGTGATCAAAAGAAGTTTCCTGTAATCAAGTGGCAGAAAGTGTGTGAAAGAAGGGAAGAAGATGGCATGGGGTTGAAAAATATGTTTTTGCAAAATAAGCCCCTTGGGGAAAAAATGGCTTAGACTAGATCCATACTCATCCGGAGTTAAAATGGGTCAAAATAGTTAGAGACAAATATTTGGATAATGATGATAACTGCTTTCTAAAGGCGAGAGCCCTTCCTAGTGGATCTCACATTTGGAATTTCATTAAAACTTCTAGATATCTCATTATGGATTATTTAACCTGGGAGATGAAAGATTGTAGGGAAGCACTTTTCTAAGATGATTCTTAAGAAGGATTCCCCATTCTAGCTGGGGATCCTTCTCTTGTTTGGGTTAAGGAAAAAGATAAACGGGCTTGGGATGATAGGGTAAGGGATTACTTCGATGATCCCTCAAGTTTAAAGAATGGTTTTTATTGCTAGAAGTCTACCAATCAGTTGGGATTGGAGGTACAAGAGGTTGAAGCCTTTGAGAAGGTTTTGAAGGAGAGATGTGTGTTGGGGAGACAGGGTAGGGATAGAGTTCAGTGGCATGCTTTGGCTAAGGGGGTATATTCTACAAAATAAGGAAATGATATTCTTGCTTCCTCAGATGTTTACAAGCCTAGTTTACCAAATCAATTGTGTTGGAATTAAACTTTCCTTCCTAAGGCTGGCATTTTCACTTGGGCAACGACTGAGCGTATGGTGTTAACAAGGGACAGGTTTGCAAAGCTAGGTTTCCTTAGACCATCTAGGTGCCCTCTGTGCAAAGTTGATGAGGAAATGGTGGATCATTAATTTTTAAATTGCAATTTTTTAGAGGCAATTTGGGAATGGTTGTGTTTGAAGTTGTATTGGAAAAAAACACTCCCCGACAAGTTGTTATCTTTTTTACATTCATGGCCATCCCCTCTAAAGAATTCTTTGTTAGGCGATTTATGGATGATGAGTCCTTTGATTGTCTTATGGGAGGTTTGGAAGGAGAGGAACATAAGGATCTTCTAGGATAAGGAAATTTCAATTCCCAAATTGCAATGAAAAATAGAGGCTTGTATAGTGGAATGTTTTAATGCAAGGTTGGAAGAGATAAACACTAATGGGCACAAATTCTCGGCTTGGGATTCTTTGATGTTGAAGAATTCATCTAGTCTTAAGGCTCATGATTTTATATGCTTGAGGGGTGCAACAATGGTAGAGGAGTGTAGTAGGGTGGTCTGGTTCCCTCTGGATCTAGACTAGGTGAAACTAAACTTTGATGGAGCTTCTAAGGGAAATCCCAGTCCTTCAAGTGTTGGGTGCATCGTAAGGGATAGCAAGGGGATTGTTTCAGGGTCCTTAGCAGCTTCTCTTCCTAAGGGAACAAACAATGCAACAAAATTTCAAGCTTTAATTCTTGGTATGAATTTATGTAGAGAATTGAAAGTGTGTAAGTTGGTTATTGAGGGTGACTCCTCTTTAGTAATTGATGCTTTGAGGACAAAAAAAATCCTGAACTAGAAGCTAGGTGAAAAACTTGAGGTGGCACTGGGTTTGTTGGAAGGTTTTGATCAAGTCATGTTCAATTACATTCTTAGGGAAGGGAATGTTGATGTTAATCTCCTATCCAACATAGGTGTGGTTGGCCCTAATAGAAAAGTGATTGGAAATGTTGTGGATTGAAGTTAGTGGGTGGTTAAGAGGGAGACCCTCCAAGTTGGCAGAGGGACTCCAACAAGGCAAGGTTCATGGCTGATAGGTCAGAAGTATATGTTGGGGTGGATGTCAGAGGCATTGAAGTGCATATTGGTGGAGAGGACAATCATTCAATATACATGCCTTGAGGTTTTCAGTTTAAGCTCTTTCTTTAATTAGGGCTTTGCTCATGATGAAAGATTTATAGGATGATTTTTATGCTACATGGACAGCTTGCTTACTTGGTAATGATTTCTCACCCGTGTGATGCAAGCATTGCTAGGTGAGTGCGAGCCTTTTTAAATGCATGGAGGTGATTTGTTTTTTTAGATCATTAACACATTATGGGTGTTGTTGTGCCAATGGTGGTGGGTTGAGTGGTAGCGATTTCTTGGTCTTTGGTGTCAGTGGTGGGTGGCAATGGCTAGGCGGTCAAAGTTTATAATCAAAGTCTCGATGGATGGTGTGGCGTGGTTTGGAGCAGATACTTCAATTTCTCTACAGGCGTCTTCAAGACAAGTGGTGTTTTGCAAGATTAAGGACCAGAGGTTGAAGAGGATACTGCTTAACATCAACCCTCTTGTCAGATGTTATGGTTGTGTTGTTGATATGTGGTTGTCATTAATGTCAACACTATTAGCATTAATACATTAGAAGTTGTATATGTCGAGAATATTGAGAAAATTGAAATAAAAGAGTTACAAGTTTTCAATGGTGAAGTGAAATTTAGTATGTCAATGTGTTTAGTACATTGCTGATCTAAGGTTGTGGATTAAATGGTTTCTTGTTGATTCTATCTAGTTTATCCATCTCAAGTTTCAAAGATCTGCGTGAAGATTCGTTCAAGCTATGAAGATTTGTATTCTAACATTTTATCTGATATTCAGTATTGTGTTCCTAAATGAAGATTATGTGATTTATGTAAGTTCAGTTGCTGCAAATGCTTCTCTAGTATTTCATGATTTTTTTGGATGTTTCTAAATTGTTCTATATCTGTGTTGCACATCTGCATTGATCATTGTGCTCATAATCCAATATTTTCTCTTATGTGTTCATGTTTTTCATGTTCATGGCCGACTAGGTGTTGAAGTGTGTTGTGGATCTTCGGGGAGTAATTAATTGAAGTAGTTCATGTTTGAGAATGTTATTTTGGGTCTTCACTATGTTGTGGATAACCTTGGTTCATTCACATGAATAATATTTATTGATTTGGGCTTACTATTTATATTCATTTAATTATTTCATTGAGGCCGACTTGTGGCGATGTGTTTTCTTGTTGCAGATATATAAGAGTGATTGTTTTATCATTTGAAGGCATGAGAGTTTGTGTGTGAAAGGGTGTGCTTCTGTATGAGATGTGCGAATAATTTCGTAATCATTTGAAGGAAGAGTAAAGTGTGAAGAAGAGTGAAGAAGAGTGAAGAAGTGTTCACGAGCTTCACTGGAACTGTAATTAGGTATTGCAGATGCTATTTTTCTCAGTTCAAATACGATGGATATAATCAAAATATTTCTATAAGATAGTATGCCTTCCTTTGGGCAATAAGCCTATTTGTAATTGAGCAGTGAGCTCTAGACAGTGTGATTGAATGCATGTTCATTCCCATTCATATTTCCTTATACTTTTAATAGGGTATAATCTTGTGGACTAACCTCCACTATGGTTTTTCCCCTAACAGAGTTTCCACATAAAAATATTGGTGTTATTTGTGTTTTTGATGTGTTGTTCATTTATTCTTTCATGATTAATGACCAAATCTTAGAATAAGGTTAATAAGTTGAATAAGTTTTGAGTTTTAATGACAACTGATTCACCCCCCCTCTTAGTTGTCTACCCTTGCATTGCCAACAATTGGTATCAGAGCAGGTTCCTTGGAAGAAGTTTAACAACTTGAGGTGATCCGGGATGACAACTTATAAGAAGGATTGTCCTAGATTTGATGGAACAAATTATTCCTTGTGGAAGACTCGAATGGAGTGTGATATGAGATGCATTGGTGAACCCTACTAGAGAATTACAAGTAATATGTATATTATTCCACAGAATGGTCCTACTACTTTTGCTGAAATTAGGGATGCTGAGTATAATATCAAGGATAAGGAAGCATTGTTGAGTGCTTTGACTGATATTGAGATGACTAATGTAACAAATCTGGAGACTACTTGTGAGATATGGAAAAATTTGGAAACTTTGTATGAAGGTGATGCTAATGTGAAGATTCCTAAGCTACAAAGTCTGAAAGGGAAATATGAAATGTTGAGAATGGGTGATGATGAGAACATTACTAATTTCATGCAAAGAGTGAATGAACTTGTGTGTGGTATCAGATGTGTTGGTGGAAAGTTGGATGAATCTAAGATTTTTGCTAAAGTGCTTAGATCCTTGCCTACTTCCTAAAAATTCAAAGCTAGTGCTATTGAAGAGCTTTAGACTATGACAAATGTTACCAGAGATATGTTGGTTGGTAAATTGACTACTATTGAGTTGAGTGATTTTGGTGATGCCCTTCCCAAGATAGAATTTGCATTCAAGGCCACTATTTCTAGAACAAATAAGCAGAGATATGATCCGGGTGAAAGTTCATCAAGAAAGACATTAAAGTATGAGGATGAAATTGAATTGATCGAAGAAGAAGAAGAAGAAAGAGAGCTAGAAGAGTTGGAAGCACTAATTGTGAAAAGAGAAGCTAGAGGACAAGAAAAAGTGGGTATGTGCAGGGTCATCATGGAAAAAGTAGGCCCTTAAGTGGCAAAAAAATTAGAAAAATCAGAGTAAGGAAACTTGACATAAAAATTTGAATAAGTTATCTATATTATTTCAAAAATATGTAAAAATAGAATTTGTAGAAAATTGAATATACTTTCTAAAATACTAGGTTTATTCTAAAAAAATAAAATGTATTTGGTGAAAATTTGAAATTTCAATGTAGTAGTACTTAAATTTCAGGGAAAAAATAAGTAGGTGTATGTCTGACCACCCTAACCACAATAAAATGATAGTATTTCTTTATAATATTTTAGATATAAGTAGAGGACTCATGTCCCAATGTGATGCATATTTTTTTGAAATTTTTTTCCAATTAAATAACTAATTATGATTTTTTTTTATTACAACTTTAAAAAAATATAAAAACTCGTATGTCTGACCACCTTAACCTGGTAAAAACTTCATGAAATTCAATATTTGTTTTTTAATCCTATAGTATGTGAAGCATAGAATGTGACGCATGTTTCAAATTGAAAAAATGTGATACCGTTTGAAAGCTATAGATGTTTTTCAACTAGCCTATCAATTAGGACTTTAGTCATAATTCAAATAGAAAATGAATAATAATTATTTATTAAATTCAAAGTAAAGCATGTAATTTATATTGATGGAAAGCTGAGAATATCCTTTAAAAACCCTTTTTGTTTCATCAATTTTTGGTAAAAAAAAGTCATTAGCCACTTGGGCCATCATATCACTTACATATCACCACTTTTTGGCCCATCATGATCCTACACATACCCAAGTATAAGGGGAAGTTTCTTATTAAATGTTTCTCTTGCAATAAGATAGGTCATTTTACATCAAGGTGTCCTAAAAGAACTTCTAAGCCAAGATATAACAAGCCTAAATTTCAAAAGAAGTGTTACTATGTTGTTGATGAAGGTGTGACAAATGACGAATCTGATAAAGGAAATGAAAGTGAGGATGAATGGGTATTTATTACTATCAAGGAAAATAATATTGTGTCTACTAAATCTGCTAGTTGTACAAATGTGGAGAAAGCCCCATTTGCTCAAGTTGAAGAGAAAGATGAATGGGTAATTGATAGTGGATGTTCACATCATATGACAGGAGATAAAAGTAAGTTTGTGAGCTTGGAAAAGTATGATGGTGGTTTTGTAAGATTTGGTGATGACAAAGCTGGTGTCATGGAAGAGGGTGCATTTCTCTTGATGGTAAGCATAATACTGATGATGTCTTGTATGTGGAAGGTCTGAAACATAATCTTTTGAGTGTTGGAAAAATGGTTTATAAGGGTTAAAATCTTTAGTTCAAGGATTGAAAGTGCAGAATATTGGGGAATTCTAGAAATATGATTGCATCAAGTACAAAAACAAAAGGTATTATTTTTCACCTAAGTGCTACTAGAGTAATAGTTGTTTGATTGCTCAAGTTGATAAAAAGTTGGTTATGGCATAGGAGAATGTGTCACATTAACTTTGATAATATTGTGAAGATAAGCTCTACTAAGGCTCTGAGAGATCTACCCAAGTTGAGGAAATCTACTAATGCCATATGCAAGGAATGTTAATTAGGGAAGCAAACTAGAATTTGATTTTGGAGCAAACAACATAATTTAAATGGATTGTTGGAAAATTTGCATACTAATTTGTGTGGTCCCTCTAGAATCAAAATTTTATAAGGGTACAGGTACTTCATGTTGATTATTGATGATTATTCAAGGATGATGTGGGTTGCTTTCTTAAGGGAGAAATCTAAAGCTCTGGAAAAATTCAAGATCTTTAAGGCTATGGTTGAGATAGAGATAGGTGTGAAGATTAAATATCTGAGATCAGATAGAGGTGGTGAATTCACTTCCAATGAATTTAATTCTTTTTGTGAAGAACATCATGGAATAAAGAGGCAATTATCTACACACAAACCCCTCAGCAAAATGGAGTTGTGGAGAGGAAGAACAAAACAATTCTAGATTCTGCTAGAACTATGATGTTAGAAGGATTTATGTACCTCATATCTACTGGAGAGAAGCTATGAATACTGTTGTGTAAACACTTAACTAGGTACAAATCAAAGGTGATATTGGTGTGGATGTCAAAATCTGCAAATGGTTAGCATTTTAAACAAACTAAATCTTAAACATCCATATGAGATAATGCAACACGCTTCTTAAAGTGCAATACAATCACATGTTAACTGAAACATCTATAAAGAAACATGAAACATATCTATCTCATATTGGATTGGTGCTATTGTAGAAAATAGCCCTTTCCCAACCCTTGCTTAAGCTTGATGGTGAAATTGATATGAATATGATATGAAGATGGTGTGAGCAAAATCAGTTCTCAAGGAGAGTGACTTTGCAAAAGATTGTGGAGATTATGGAGATGATGGAGGATTTGCTTGAAGATGAAGCTTCTTATTTATAGATTATCAAGTTGAAAGAATCCTCAAAATGGAGGATTTGGGACTAAGATTGGACAAATGAGAGGAAGACACTTGTCAAGTGGTGATTGGTTGATGCGTGTGCAAGATTTGGAAAATGTGCCCAAGTGGGGGGAAATTTGAATTCAAATTTATGCAATGAATGGTGAGTTTGACCTTTGGAAGGGGACATGTAAGAGCCATGTAAGAGCTCATAAATGACTTGTTGGATGTACATGTCCACTTATTTTTGATTTCAAATTCTAGGGAATATTCCATGTTGAGTGAAAATGTTGATTTAATAAATCAATAAATTGAATTATTTGTGCAAGTGGTTAGGATTAGCATTTAATCATGGTTAGATTAGTTTAATGATGATTAGGATATTTGACCTCTTTGACTCACATTTTTTATTTATTTAAATCAAAGAGGGATGGAATATGACTTTAGGCTTTTAATTAAATAAAGTTTGATTTATTTAATTAAAGGATGATGTGAGCTTTTGATTTATTTAAATGAATAACCTTGGGACTAAAGACCTGATTTGCCTAGTGAATGGATTTGATGAGTTTGATTTAATAAGCAGATGCATAATGTTAATTTTGCATGTCTACATTTTGCCCCTCTTTGAAGCAATGTACTTGTTGCATTGGTTCAAAGAATAAACTTGCCGCGATCAAAATTAAAAATTCCTGATTTTTCGGATGCCCAAGCAGAAGAAGTATACGTACATTGCCCCCTCGAGAGATCGAGCAAAAGATTCGATTTGAAGGTCGATCTCGTGATAAAGAGGTTCAAAATGGATGGTTATGGATGATGATGCAAATGAGATGATTTTAAGATGCTTAGAATAACAAATCTATATTATCCTAAACAACTTAAATGATGATATGATGTGAGATGGATGAGATTGATGATGCGATATGCTATGATTATGCAAATGTATGATTTATGCAGATGCTTAGACTAACATATCTATATTATGATGATGATGCAAATGCAATGCATGTGAAATGATTGATGTTTCCTATTATGTATGATATGAATGATATGCGGTATGCTAACAGTTTTCTAGATGTAAGATGGATGCATGATGGATGCATTGGTGATGATGATGTTAGTGTGGAAATGAGATGATGACAAGAGGATCCAAAAATTCCATGATCTGACGAGACTTTATTAGAGATGATGATAATGATATTTCACTTATCAAGGATTGGGATTTTAAAAGGGCTACTTACCTTATGTTTGATTACACACGTAGATACGATGCATCAAGGTATAAAGAACCAGGATGGCATTGTACCTAGTGCGATGGAATTTGACTCAACAAACATATAGGAGTATTCTTGTTCACACTTGACATACGAAAACCTTGCTAGGATGTACCTAACAAAGCAAGTATTCGCCAAGTTATTTTACAAGAATGTCCAACAAGCATAGCAAATAAAAGATAATGATCATTGCCCCATTCCTATCTCTCTAAATCCTTCACTCGGATATCATCGAGAGGTCCTTGGAATGAGCGCAATAAGATAAATCAAATGAAAAGATCAAGTACACAAACAAGCCAAATGTTCTTCATAGCTTGAGCCAAAGGGATGTGTTTTGATAGGATAAGAATCCAAGTGATATCCAAAAATGATGCCCATTGTTGGAATGATATATCCTAGGACATGGATTGTATAGGATGATGATGGTTTGATAAATTGATTGATAGGTTGTTGATACAAGGTTGACTGACATGTTTGTGAATGATCAAGAGTTTGATTTTGCGTTTAAAGGTTTGTTGTTTTGATTTTGATTTTACGATTGAAGTTTGCTTTTGCTAACTGCTGTGATTATTTCTGTTTGTGTTGCAAAGGATGAAGATGACGGTCAATTTATTATGGATGATTGATTATTGCGAGTGAAAGGGAGATGGGACGGATGGATTGTTTTCAAATATTTGGATGTTTTTGACATTTTGAAATGTTTTGAGGCTATTTTTGGTGTTTTTAAGATTTTTACAAATGTTTTTGGATTTTGTGTTTTTCGAATGTTTTTGGATTTTGATGTCTCAGGGGCTAATCACAGATTAGTCTTGCCTATGTTGAAGCTTATAGACGACGTAGTTCGGATTCCAATGTTTTTGATGTTTTTCTGACTTTTTGAGTGTTTTTGGATTTTGATATGTTTTGATTTTTTTTGGATTTTCACATGATTTTGACGATTTGGATATGGATGTGTGTGATGACATCAATTCTCTATTTGGGGATTTTTCTAAAAACCAAGCTAAGGTTGATTGATCAGATCGATGGATTGATGATGATGATAACATTGTTGAGGATACACAACAATGCAAGGATTTGATTGATCAAGATTGATGATGATAACATTGTCGAGGATACACAACAATGCAAGGAGAGTGTTAAGAAACACAAGGATTGGGAATGATATCTTGGGATGATGATTTTTTTTATTGAATTCGATTGACCAGGATTGTTGAAGCTCGGTTTGGAACAAAAAATGTTTGGATGATTTGATGTGACGTTTGAAGGGTGCATTAGATGCAACTAATATTGATCATTTGGATTGATGTTCGATGAAAGATGAGGGTTGATAAGGAATATGTTCTCGTCAAAATATGCCATGGGCTAGTGATTCAAATTTTGGATCGCAAATGCTTGACCCATTTGATTTCACGTTTTCCAATGTTCGAATTGCCACATAAGTTGGAACATATAGACCAAGATTTATTCTCAAAGCAAGATGTAAATACCTGCCCCTAGTGTCTAGCAATGCATGGAATGTTAGGGATGGATCCTTGGATAGGTTTATGGATGGATGGTTATGGTACGCACACATTCAAGGATTATCTTGCGATAGGATAATGTGTTTGGATAAAGAATCCTCATTTGGATAATGCTTCATGGCTCAGATAATGTTGAATAGGATAGGACCAATGAAAACGAACCATGTCAAGATTTTTACTGTAAGCAAGTGTAAAGTATACACCAAAATTTATCAAGATCGAGATAACTTGGACTATGTATGGATGGAGATGGATGGAAATGGACAGGATCAATGGTTTATGGATGAATGGATTTATTATGGCTGAGATGGATGGAATGTCAGATTTATTATGGATGGGATGAGATGCTTCCATCTGAACTGGAGCACGTAGATGCTTGATTCCACACATGATGCCTATTTGTCAGGTTTTCATCATGGTCTTGCCCAAAGCGCCACCATAGTGGTTTTCACTAGAGGACAATTTTTCTCTTTACTGTTTTCAATCATTTTTCTAATTTTTTTGGATTTTCATATTTTTTGATTTTTTTGGTTTTTCTGAAATATTTTAAGCTCATGCTAAATCACGAGGTGGTGTTGATGTCGATGCCCCTGTCATAATATGCCATCGATGTCCTACTTGAAGAAGCTTCCTTGCCAAGATACATGCACTTGAATGCAACTTTTGAGATCCCTGATCTGCTTCGTTGATACTAGAGTTAACTTTATCTTTGTGCGCACATCGTGATAGAGTGCCTTCTAAATCCTTATGATGAAGGGTTGTTGCAAATACATGGTCAATATGAGAATTGGATATCATGTGTGGAGGCATGGATGGAGTGTGTTTAGGGATAAGAGATGGATTAGTTGACAGCTTGGAATCTTTGACTCTCCAAACTTGGGAAGATGAGCAATGATGGTCGATATGAAAGTGTGGGTGGAATTAGGACCAACTGCTTGATATACTTTGTATGTCGCTTGAAAAGCTTGATTTTTCTTTTGCAGACATCTTTGCTAGATAATTTTCCCTCTTTTATTTTTCCAAATAGTTTCTTTGACTGATAGAGTTTGATAGGGATAATCTGACACATACTTGGTTCCTAGGTCACTAGCCTAGGACACATTCCTTGCAAAATCAAATGTTACGTAATTTCATTTAAGAGTGTCAGGTTTTATCCCTTGGAAAATGTAATAAATTAGGCTTGGACTTGAATTAAAGTGGCCAATTAAGCTCAAATTAACCTTAATTAATTAATGAAGCCCTAGATTAGTGTGAGTGTAAAAAAACATTAGAAGACCCTAAATAATTCACCATTAAGTCCATTTTATCATTAATTATTCATTCCCAAATTAAGTGTAAAAAAATGTTACTTTTTTCTACGCTACAAGAAATAAAGTATTAGTGAACATAGTTGTTGTTCCTATTGAGAATAACACCCTAGGATGCAACAAAGTTTCACAAAGCTATCTAAATCCTAAAATAATGTTCTTAAGAATTCATTAAAATATGGTTTAATCAATATCCCTAAAATTAGACTTTTTCCTGATGTTAAACCTTATCCTAGATGGTATGATGCACAAATGTTTTGTCAATACCATCGAGTCCCTGGTCATGATACCAAATTTTGTGTGCATCTTAGACATGTGTTCCAAGAATACAATAGTAGTACCATCTAGCTTGATGGTAGGAAATAAATAATAATATGTAGCTAAGCCTAACAACCAACTACAAATCTACACAAATCCCTTTCCTTCTAATTCAACCAATCTAATAACATCTACTTCATATTTTGATCCTATCCATTCTGAGTATGTTAACATGGTCTCATTAAATCTTATTTCTCATGCAAGTTGTGTGGAAAATATTCTTGAAATAAACTTTACACCACATGACTTTCCCCTTAACAAGGAACCTTCTTTTCTTTACATCCTGAATCAAGTTAACAATAACATCATAATCAATGTTATGGTTGACCTTGCAAGTGAGGCCAATGTTATTATGGAGGAGACCCTCTTTATCAGAAAATTGTAACATGAGGAGAATTATGAGGATTCAAATTCCACGATCTAGACTAATGATTGTTTTTTGTTCCACCCATTAGTTTTATCTCTTTGTTGGTCCTAATTGGACCTAAATTTATTGATGTCCCATTTATCATGATTTATAAATCTAAATTTTTCAGGGTAAGACTAGGCATTCCATGGCTAGTATCCATGAATGTGGTCACTTCAATTGTCCACAAATGTTTAAAATTTCCCCATGATTGCATAGTGCATACTATTTAGGATATTGGATATAAACCACTTGTGTGGGGAATTTTCTCTTAGATCATTTTTGACTTGGTCCCATTGGACCTCTAATGCCCCATGGAGACTTGTTATACAATGCTTACTATAGGTACAAAAAAATAGTCATGAACCCTAATTCTACATTCCCACCTTCTTCTCATGCCATTTACATGAAGGCCTCTAGGAATATGTAGCAACATGGTTCCTCTTCTACACCTTTTTCTTCAAAGGCTATAGAGAAGAGTACTCTTGCACATGGACATTCTTATTCTTCTTCTAGGATTTAACAACCTTCAATAGTGTCCTTTATTCCATCTACTGTGCCTAGCATAGGAAAGGGAAAGGTTAGTTTTTTGAAGAAATCTAAACCATAAGTCTTCCAATTCCCATCCTTACCCATAGTTCCCTGACCCACCTTGTATGGTAACGTGAAGCATGCAATAGGAGGGTATGTCCAGGATCATGATGGGCCAAAAAGTAGTGACATGATGGATATGTGTAGGGTATGTAGCCGACGACCCTTTTTTTACCCAAATTGATGAAACAAAAAGGGTTTTTAAAGGAGATTATCAGCTTTCCACCAATATAAATTATGCTTTACCTTGAATTTAATAAATAATTATTATTCATTTTCTATTTGAATTATCACTAAAGTCCTAATTGATAGGCTGATTGAAAAATATCTATAGCTTTCAAATGGTATCACATTTTTTGAATATGAAACATGCGTCACATACTATATAGGATTAAAAATAATAATTTCATGAAGTTTTGACCAAGTTAAGGTGGTTAGACATACAATTTTTATATTTTTTAAAAGTTGTAATAAAAAATTCATAATTAATGATGAACATGGAAACAAATTACAAAAAAATATGCATCACATCAGGACATGAGTCCTCTACTTACATCTAAAATCTTATAAAAAGATATTATCATTTTATTGTGGTTAGGGTGGTCAAAAAAAACCTACTTCTAATTTTTTCCCTAAAATTTAAGTACTATTGTATTGAAATTTCAAATTTTCACTGAATAGATTTTTTTTTTAAATAAACCTATTAGTTTATAAACTACATTCAATTTTCTATAGACTCTATTATTACATATTTTTGAAATAATATAGATAACTTATTCAAATTTTTATGTCAAGTTGCCTACCTTTGATTTTTCTAAAATTTTCACCACTTAAAGTCCTATTTTTTCCATGATGAAATAACCAAGAGTTGGTCCTTCTTTTGTTCTTGCATCTTGCCTTATAAGGCCTCCTCCTATTTCACCACCTACTTCTAAAGTAGGAAAATGAAAGGGCCTATGACTAAGATCCCCATATCTATCTTTATGCTTCCTCCTATCCCTCTTTAGGAGCCTATTGTTTCAATGACAACGAATACAAGGATTGCTCCTCTGATGGAACAAAATCTCAGGGAGTCTTCTCAGGCTACTATTCCTAGTAGTCATAGTCATCAAAACTATTTTTTGTGTGTGTAAACATTGACAAAGTACATTGTATTAGGAGTGTGAGGCTTTGTAGAAGACTGAGGGGGAACGTTTTGTCTCTACTTCTACTTCTGTTTCCATTCCAATTTTTGTTTCTATTCCTACTCCTATCTCTATCTCCACTTTCATTTCTATCAATTTAGTCTTGATCCTAGCTTCTTCAACAGACCTTGATGAACCTTACCCTAAGAGGGTATAAGCTTTCATTTCCCCTTCTTCAAAACCTTCCCTAATCACCTCCTTTCATAATCTTCCTCCTTTTTATGATCTTGTAGATATGCATCTCACATAAATCATTTCTACTATGGCTCCTTCCACCCCTACCCATCCTTTTTATTTTGAAATTATAACCTCACATTCTCTTCTTAAGGGAAATTTAGACTGTGACCTCCTTCCAAATGATGGTCATAAAAAGTCTTCTTTATCTTTTTCATCTTGTTCCACTCTAGCTTGTGCCATTCATGGGATGGATAAGACACCTCCTTCCCTCAATTTTATCACTTCTCCTTTTCCAAATGTTAGAAATGACTCTTTGGTTTCCCATCCTCCTTTTGTTCATTCAATACAATTCACTCTAGAGAAGTATCTATGTGACTCATTGGAGGACATCTTGACTTTGTCATCCATCTTTGCTAGATCAATGGCATTGACCTTGCAAAAGCTAGTCGATGGAGACATTGAGGAAGCATACTTAGCCCTTGCTATATTAAATTCAATTGGTATTTCCCTTTCTATCCTCCCTCTATGAGCTCATCCTCCTTCCCTCTATGATGATCTATATTTGCAATAGGATGAATTGTTAGAGGTTTCAAACTTGAGCGGTACATCTTGTTATCTTTAGAATAGATTTGTATGTTTTTTTGTGCTCCCATGTACTTGTCTATTTATGTTTGTTCTATCACCTAGAGGACCCTTGATACCCTTGTGTTGAACACACTAGGATACTGAGGGGGGTTGAATCAAAAACTTCAAAAACTTGAACCATTTTAGATTGAAAACCCTTCAACAATATACAAATTCAAACTCTTAGTAAGATCAGTAAGACTTAATCTAATAAATAGTAATGAAAGATAGGGAAATGAATACACATACACAAGGTAACACCATATTTATGTGGAAAACCCAAGAAGGGAAAACCACAGAGAGAAATATCTCAATATGGAAGCTCATTGCTTATAGACTTCTAATTTATTTTAAGACTCACCACCTAATGGAGCACATTGCTCTTGGAAGGACTTGCAAGCTAAGGTGCACAACCTTAGGTCAAGCTACAAATTAATTTTATTACTAAGGTATACAACCCTAGGGAAAGATACAAATTACAAGGACCTATTGAAGAGACTCATTGTCTGATAGCAAGATACATGAAAATTTGAATTATGGGTATGTGTAGGATTATCATGGAAAAAGTAGGCCCTTAAGTGGCAAATTTTTAAAAAAATCAAAGTTAGGAAACTTGACATAAAAATTTGAATAAGTTATCTATATTATTTCAAAAATATGTAAGAATAGAATCTGTAGCGAATTGAATGTAGTTTCTAAACTACTAGATTTATTATAAAAAAAAAATCTATTTGGTGAAAATTTGAAATTTCAATGCAATAGTACTTAAATTTCAAGGAAAAAATAAGAAGTAGGTGTTTATCTGACCACCCTAACCATTATAAAATGATATTATTTTTTTATAAGATTTTAGATATAAGTAGAGGACTCATGTCTTAATGTGATGCATATTTTTGTAATTTTTTTTCCAAGTAAATAATTAATTATGAATTTTTTATTACAAATTTTAAAAAATATAAAAACCCATTTGTTTGACCACCTTAACTTTGTCAAAACTTCATGAAATTCAATTTTTTTTAATCCTATAGTATGCAAAGCATAGAATGTGATGCATGTTTCAGATTCAAAAAATGTGATACCATTTGAAAGCTATAGATTTTTTTCAATTGGCCTATCAATCGGGACTTTAGTTGTAGTTCAAATAGAAAATGAATAATAATTATTTATTTTATTCAAATTAAAACATAATTTATATTGGTGGAAATTTGAGAATCTCCTTTAAAAACCCTTTTCGTTTCATCAATTTTGGGTAAAAAAAAGATGTCAGCCACATACCCTACACATACCCATCATATTGCCACTTTTTGGTCCATCATGATCCTACACATAACATTACAAAAATTTTCAACAATACATTCTATTGGCTGAGGTGTTAAGGCTTATCTGTACTTACTTCACTAATCCATGCTAAAACACACCACTCACTCACACTCCTCTTGCAGCTGATTTTTCCTTGCATTTATATTGTTCCCAAGGCCTCAAAACATCAAGTAGGTTGGCCAAAAAGAATACAAACAAAGATTTTAACAATTCAGCCACAAAAAATAAAAATTGTTCCTATTTATAAGATAGAGATGAAAAAAATATATCTTATTACATCTTCCAATCTGATACCAAATAGCTCACACATTGGTGCACATCAACCCAACTTAAAAATAAGGAAAAAATGGAACACATAACCAGCTGTCCCATAAACACATCTTCAATTGAAGTAAATCAATGCAAAGCTCAAAAAGATAGGTCAAGACCCAATTCCATCTTAAAACAACCACAAATGTTGGTGCAGACCACCAATCATTTAGCACAAGAAAGAGAACAAGCCCTGTTGACCAGATATCCACAAATTTCCTAGAAAATCAACTCAACATAATATGTGGCACCAAAGAGATAAGTTATTGGCATGTGGATTGAATAGAGAGCTATTCCATGAACATCCAACAACACTTTCATACAATAATTTCACACTATCATGCCACAAAAAATCACCAAAAACCAAGCAAGAACATAACTCTCCATTCCAAAAGCACATAATACACAACATGAGATGGAACATTACTAAACTGAACTGCAGTAAACACAAACACATGAAAAATGAACTGAGACACTACATAGTCACTAAGAGAATGTTCACCAAGTTGTAGGAGCATAAACATCAATGCAGAGAAATGAAAAGCATTTTCTAGACTAGTCTAGACAACCATCAAAAGTGCCAACTTACAACAATTGCCAGAAACCTCCTCAGAACACAGGTGACCTGAAAATACAAAATTAAAACACCCATAGAGAATAAAAATTGAATCCCAAATTTCAATACCATATCTTCAACAAAGGAGGAATGTGGAGCATTATGCCAAACATCCTTCAAAGCATCTTCCTAAAGCAGAACCTTTCACCAACTTACAGAGACTAAAACATTCTTGCAGCAACACATACATTCTCATAAACAATAGGAGAGAGCATACAACATGCTAGAGATCATCAAAAAAATCTCTCCACTATCATCATTACTTCTAGTCATCATCTTAATGCTTCTAATCCTCATCTTAATATATCATCATGATATCATCTCTATTGATAACAACCATACTCAATACTACTTTACTTATCATGAGACAAGGCATGGCATTCAACCATTAAAATAAACAACATCAAAGGCATGATATCCAACCATGAACTTATCATCATAGAGCATCAACTAAATACAAATGAAAACACCAATGACAACCCAAACTGAGTGTACATTAGTGATAACCTATGTCAAACAATGATCTCACAAACATATGCAACAATATTCCCAAGTGTTGACAACCAATGTCAAACAATGAACTCATATTTACATATGAAAAAATATTCTCAAGTGTTGACAACTAATGTCAAACAATGATCTCAAAAACATATGCAAAAATATTCCCATGTGTTGACAACCAATGCCAACAAACTCACCAAGAGTTGATATCACAACCATATCCTCAAATGTTGAAATCAATGACAATCGATGCCAAAAATATCCCCCTTTAGCATTGATGGAAACATACACCTACTCATTCTCTTCTTTTGACATCAAGGACAAAGGGAAAAAAATATCTTCATTTGAATCACTGACACATTCTCCCCCTTTAACTAGTAGCACTTCATTCTCAACACATGTAATTCTTCTTCAAGCTCCCCCTAAGGAGAAAATTATTTCTCCTCTTTAAGCTTCTAAATAGCTCCCTTTTAGCAACAACTATTATCAACTCCCTCTAAGAGGAAGCCACCACTAGTCTAGGCTTAAGGATATATCTTGAATTACTCTCCCTAGACCAATGCACCAATTATGCATCTAACAAGAAGAAGAGGAAATTACCCATAACTTCTATCAGAGATACTCAAAAGTATCTTTTGAAAGTTCCTTAGTGAAGATATCTACAATTTTATCCTTAGTAGGAACATACTCCAATTTGAATTTTGATTTTACAACCTTCTCCTTTATAAAGGGATACTAGATATAAATGTGTTTGGTCCTTGAATGCATCACTAGAATTTTGGAAATGTTAATTTCACTGGTATCATCAAACAATATGGGAATAGGTTCATCATATACCATATTTATATCCTTCAAATTCCACTTCATCCAAAGCACCTAACTGCAACAAGATGCTACAATAATATACTCAACTTTTACTTTGGATAAGGACACTGAGTCCAACTTCTTACTGAACTAAGAGACCAATCTATCTCCCAAGAGAAATGCACTTCCACTAGTGCTTCTCTAGTCCTCCATACAACTTGAAATACTCTAAGACATGTAGAATATCCATATAAACCTATATAACCAATATGCACATACTAAAACTGGTGCAAGTTCCCAAACATATATTATGTAGGCAGCCAGAATAATCTATAGCACCTTGTCATTTGAAAGCTAAACTTGTGAACCACTAAATCATCTAATAATACAAAGTATCATGTTTTGACTATCCACAAAACTACATGTAAAAATAGGAGTGTGCAGTATTCCAATAAGCCTCCATCATTACTTTACTTTGCTAGAGCATAGACCAAAACTCTGTCACTTATAACTTTTACTTTATAAGGTGTAATGACTTGAAATATTGGATACGACACCTCCACGACTCAACCAACTTATCTTTTGAACCATAAGACAAAAAATTTCTCGATGAAAGGATGCAAAGCAAAATAACACGACTCTCCATAGAATATCAATTTGTATCAGAGCCTTCATCAAAAGGGTCATTCTTATAAAACATATCTTCTCACAAAAGGATCTTATCTATTTTTTCTTCCATGCTAAAATATTTAGCATCTTTTCCTTTTCAAGAATCTAAAAGCTTTATAAATGAAATCCCCCTCTAAGATAATTCTCTATCTCAGTTTTTTGTAGGGTCTTGTGCAAAATTCATAAGTGTGGAATCATCCTTCTCATTTTCTTGATTTTTTTTCGTTGAAAAAATTTTCATTGCCCTTCCTTTCTTGATTAAAGGTTCCATTCTTTTTTCTAGTTCCTAACTAGTGGCTTTATAAAACCACTTCTACAAAAAAAATTATTTATGTCCCATCCTGTTGCATTTGTTTCATTGAATTTTGTTCTCTAGAAAAAAAAAAAATCCTCTTCACCTTAGTTTTACACTTAGTAGCATTATGACCAAAATTGTTGCATGCATAGAAATATCCATGAAATCATCTTCTACTCATTCTATAATTCCTTCTTTTTCTAGATCTATAATCAATAGCCTTATTCCCAAATATATTACAAGAAAAATAATAACCTTGAAAGGATTGATTGAACTTGGTAAGTACATGTTGTCTCTAGAGTAGGTGGACCTATGAAGCATGTTTACCTCTAGACTGGAGTGAATCCACCTTATTTCTTTCTATCTTGATCTATTTTTCCATCTTCAAAGGTATTCTTCTTAGAATATTTAGTGCAAGCTTTCCTCTCCTTTGTACCATACTTTCCTTTCGCTTTGAAATTATCATACAAGTTTGAAGATGCATTAGTTATAAGACTTTTCCCTTTTTCAAAAACAAGACTATATTTTTATTTTGATGACTTTTGAGAGCTAATTAAATCTTCAATAATTTTAGAACTTCCTTTAATAATTTATTCATTAGATTTTTCTAGTTCTTTTCTTAAGGAAACAACCTCTTCTTCAATTTTTGAACATTCAACAATTTTATCATTTCACTTGGTATTCAAGAAATATTCAATCCTCTTTCCTTCTTCAACCTTAACTTTAAAATTAAGGATCACATTCTCTACCTCCTTGAGTTAATTTCATATCTCTTACCTCGATCTATTTGATCTTTCAGATTGCCACTTTCTTCTTTTGATTCTCTAGCTTGTGCCTTCAATTTGACAATTGTCTCCTTTGATATTTCAAGCATGCTCTCATATTTCTAATTTAGTGCACTTGCTTCATTCAAAATACTTACGAGTAGATTAGAGTTTTCCTTCAAAATATATTTCCCAAACATATGAATTGATGTCCCAACCTTCATATTCCATTGACTATAGATCCAATTCTAAAGAGAACATACATTGCTTCAAATCTCATGTTCTCAAGTGTAGGATCTACCTTAGCTGTTAGGCTACTCAAAGGAACTTGGCCCTTGAAATTTTTCTTTATCTTATTTCCCATTTGATACTCCTTTAGATGATAAAATTTTCTATTTTTCCTAGTACCTTTAGGAACTAATCTTTTGGACCCTACCTTTATGATTTCACAACCTATAGCATGAAATCCAAGATTGGATCTTTTATTGCACATCTATATGGAACAAAGGAGATTGTGCTTCAACCCTTTGACATAGACAACATCCTCAATATTTATCTTTCCACTAATATTTATAGCACCCTTTCTATAAATTTTTGGTTGACTCATCACCACCAAACTTGACAACTTCACCATTCCACTTCTCAAGGTTGATAAAATTTACCTTGTCACTAGTCATTTGGTTAGAGAAAACATTTTGAATTTCCTAAGAATATTATTATACTTTTAATCCATGAAAGTGAGTCCATACAACCATTGATTTATCATTATACTTGTTAGCTTACAAGGTACCATATTCTTTACATTTTCTAATCACTCCTTTTCTCATCAACTTTGAAGGCCATGAAAAGTGTTTCATCATCCGAATCATCATGATCCTCATCTTCTAAAGAATAATTTCTCTCCAAGCAATAAAATCCTCTTTTGGACTTCTCTCTTTTATTTCTATCCTCTAATTATTTAAAATATAATTTAGGGGAAAAATAGCCAATTTTCCCACAATTGAAATATTTGAAAGGTAACTTACCTTTGTATTTTCTGGTGCCTTTTTTCAATCTTCTTACAAATTTTTCTTCTGCCTCATCAAAGTCATCATTCTTATCAGCTACTTATTCTTCTATCTTTTTACTAATTTTGAATATTGCTTCCTTCTTCTGAACATATTTTTCAAATTCTCTCATTTCAAAGGAAGTAAGAGCACCAAATATTTCATCTACTAAATACTTATCCAAGTCTTTCAAATCTTCAATGGAAGAAAACTTATTACTATAAACTTTAGGGAGAGGTCTCAAAACCTTCTTCACAATCTCATCTTCTTTCACTTCTCCACCAAGACTTTTGATGCTAGTAACAACTTCATTCACTCAAAGCATATAGTTAGCAATATCTTCATCCTCTTCATCATCAAGGTCTCAAATATACTTTTAAAAATTTACATCTTGGATTTCTTTACTCTATTGTCTCCTCCATAAATGTTGCTAAGTTTTTCCCATGCATCTTTAGCCATACTACAATTCATCACCTTCCAAAGTTTTGATTCAGCTAATCCACACAATATATCATTCTTATCATTAGCATTGTTCTCATACAACATAATCTTAGTTGGGTATGTAGGAGGAAAACCAAGACTAGTATAACTATCCTTGATAGATTATCAACACCAAGCCCTAGAGAGTTTAGATGGACTTCCATTCTCAACTTCCAAGATGTGTAATTTTTCTCATCAAACCTAGGACCTTTGTAAGATCCATCAAGTTCCATCCCAAAAATTTATTCAAGAAGTTAATATTCTTCAAAGGAACTTGGATTTGATAGAAATTTTTGAACACACCTAGATACTAAGAGGGGGGAGAATTAATATCTTCAAAACCATAAACCCTTTCAGATCATAAAACCTTCAATAATATACAAATTCAAACTCTAAGCAAGATCAAAAACTTATTCATGGATTAGAAACACTCAATATAATTAGTAGAAACGAAAGATAAGGAAATAAACACACATACACAAGATAACACCATATTTACGTGGAAAACCCAAGAAGGGAAAAACCACAAAGAGAAATATCTCAATACAGATTCTCACTGCTTATAGAATTATAATTTGTTTTAAGGTTCATTTCATAAGGAAGCACATTACTCCCAAAAGGAATTGCAAGCTAAGCCACACAATATTAGGGTTTAACATATAAAGGACTTGCACTACTAAGGTGTAAAACCCTAGGGAAAGATAAAAATTACAAAGAACTATTGAAGAGACTCATTGTCTACTAGCATGATACAAGAAAAATGGAATTACAACATTTTTCAAGAATAAAATTTGTTGAATGAGATGTTAAATCTCATCTAACTCTTCCCTTTCACAACCCCACCAATCCATACTCACACACACACACACACACACACACACACCTCTCACTCCTTCTCCTCTTACATCTGATTTGTTATAACATTTATATCCTCCACAAGATCTCAAAAAATCAATTAGGTTGGATAGAAAGAATACAAACAATGATTTCAACAAGTCAGCCACAAAAAAATAATGTGGTACTATCCAGAAGATAGAGGATAAAAAACAATCTTATTACAAATTCCAATCTAGTCCCAAATAGCTCACATGTTGGCACAAATTAGTTACCTAGTTAAGCAATAAGGAAACATGTAGAACATAACCATTCAACCCAGAAACAAATTCATAACATAATAGGATAGGTTAGGACCCAAATTCATCTTAACACAACCTCAAATTCTAGCACAGAACCCCAAACACTTAGCACAAGCAAGAGAACAAGTTGTATTAGCTAGATATCCATATATTTCCTAGAGAACTAACTCAACACAATATATGGAACCAAAGAGATCAATCATTTACATGTGGATCATAGAGAGATATTCCATGAACATCCAAAAACACTTTCATACACTTCTTTCACATTTTTATGCCACAAAAACTCACCACAAACTAAATAGGAATAGAACACACCATTCTAGAAGCACAAAATACACAAGGTCATGAGATGGAACATTAATAAACCAACTTGGGCTAAACACCAACACATGAAAAATGAACTAATACAATGTTTAGGAACTAAGAGAGTGTTCACCAAGCCACAATAGTAGAAGCATCAATGAAGAGAAATGCAGATAATTTTCTAGACTAGTCCAAACAATCATCAAAAGTTATGCCAGCTTACTAAAATTACTAGAAACCTCCTCAATAACATAGGCAACTTGAAAATACATGAGTGCAACATACATAGAGCACAAACACTAATCCCAAACCACAATACCATATCTTCAACAATAGAGGAATGCAAAGAATTCTCCCAAACAACCTTCAAAGCATCTTCCTAAAGTAGAACATTTCACAAACTTTACGAGACTGAAACTTTCACATAGCAACACATACAATCTTAGGAATAATAAGAGAGAGAATAAAATATGTTATAGATCATCAGAAACATCCTGCCCCAATAAAAATTACTTTTATTTCTCATCTTAATTCTTCTAATCCTCATCTTAATATATCATCATGATATCATCTCTGCTAACTACAACCATACTCAATACTACTTTATTTATCATCATACAAGGTGTGTTATTCAACTAGGAATATCAACAACATCAAATGCATGCAATCCAACCATGAAAATATCCTCATAGAGAATAAATAAAATACAACTAAAAGCACCAATAAAATCCCAATTTAAGTATACATTAGTGACAACCAATGTTAAACAATGATATCACAAACATATGCAACAATATTCGCAAGTGTTGACAACCAATACCAAAAACCTCACCAAGAGTTGACATCACAAGAATCTCCTCAAGTCTTGACATCAATAGCAAGAAATTCCAATACCTTGTAGGTATTTGGATATAGGAAACAAAATATTTTGTAAAACTTCTTCTATTTGTAGTACACTTTGATTTTTCACATCAAGAATGACACAAAGCATTGGGGCATTTAGGGCTCTTTCATGTTGACCTAAATTTCTATTTTTCTTCATGTGCTATTCTTCTCATTCTAATCTATTTAGGGTCAGATGATAATTTATATAATTTTCACTATCTATATATGCATATATTTATGATCAATTTTGACCCTGAATAATTAGATCCCCCTATGATCATGATTTCTTACTCTCTAATTTTCTTGATGTTGTGGATTTTATGTGTTGTCCCTCATGTGGAAATATTCTATTAATACATCTTTCTATGTGTATCATGACACAAAATATCTCTATATTTCTTCTCCTTAGAATGACCTATGCTCCTCTATGTAGCACACATCATTCTAAGAGGGGGATATCATATGGGTATGTGTAGGATCATGATGGGAAAAAAAGTTGCGATATGATGGGTATGTGTAGGGTATGTGGCTAGCGACTTTTTTTTTACACCCAAAATTGATGAAACAAAAAGGGTTTTTAAAGGAGATTCTCACCTTTCCACCAATATAAATTATGCTTTACTTTTAATTTAATAAATAATTATTATTCATTTTCTATTTGAATTATGACTAAAGTCCTGATTGATAGGCTAATTGAAAAACATTTATAGCTTTCAAATGGTATCACATTTTTTGAATCTGACACATGTGTCACATTCTATGCTTCACATACTATAGGATTAAAAAAAACAATTGAATTTCATGAAGTTTTGACTAAGTTAAGGTGGTCAAACATATGCTTTTAGATTTTTTAAAAGTTGTAGTAAAAAATTCATAATTAGTTATTTACTTGGAAAAAAATTATAAAAAATATGCATCACATCGAGACATGAGTCCTCTACTTATATCTAAAATCTTATAAAAAAATTTATCATTTTATTGTGGTTAGGGTGGTTAGACAAAACCTACTTCTTATTTTTTCCTTGAAATTTAAGTACTACTGTATTGAAATTTCAGATTTTCACCAAATGGATTTTTTTTTTCAATAAACCTAGTAGTTTAGAAACTACATTCAATTTGCTATAGATTCTATTGTTACATATTTTTGAAATAATATAGATAACTTATTCAAATTTTTACTCCAAGTTTCCTAACTCTGGTTTTTCTTAATTTTTCTCCACTTAAGGGCCTATTTTTTCCATGATGATCCTACACAGACCCATATCTTCTTATTCTTATTATTCAAAAAAAAATATTAAGGAATTGTAATGTCTTATGATCTTGTCATCTAGCTTAGGGGAAACTTGAATAGACTTGTATTTCTTGTAACTATCCTGCAACACAGTTTATAGTAGCCATAGACTTATTTGCTTTCTATATGGTCTCTAGCATAACACAACTTGCCAGCCATACTTATAGCATAACAAAACTTTCTAGCCATACTTATTAGTGTCATTTTCTATCTAATCAAATTTTATCATGTCTATTATTTTTCTTTTTCACCTAGAACCTATTTGTTTGCAACTAACATGTTTGTGGTGAGATTGTAGTCAGCTTTGCAAGATAGAAGATTTGTGTCCTCTCCATGTCTTGGTTCAACCTTTCTCTATAGTATATACTAGATCAAATACTTGCATCCTCTTCATCCTAGGTATATTCTCTTCAACCTCTTTCTCTCTAATTTATCTCACATCTATTAGAATACATATTCTCACTAAAGTAAGGGAAAAATATAATGTCAAAAATTGCACCCTATGTAGTTTCACATTCCATAACCTCCCCTTTAGATTGATTAAATTTGATAATGCAGTGTCCCTTTCACCTAGACTTGGTTTTTTCCTTAACCCCTTTATTTTTGATTGATTAAGTGGAATTTTATTGTGGATGACCACATGACACATAGATGTCTATATTGCACAAACATCTTGAAAAGGTTTCTGGTTGCATAGTCATTTGGATGTTACACTTCCCACCTATCTGTGAAGTGTAACACCTTTACAAATTTTTGGCATGCCAACAAAATCCCTTTGCATGCCTATACTCCTTTTAAACCTCACATTCTCTCATTTATTCACTCTCTAATTCATTCTATTCACTCTATCCCAGTTTTCTCAACCTATCTTTCTCATTCTCATTCGCATTCTCATTCTTTCAAGATTTCTTGCACTTGGCTCTCTACATTGGCACTTTGGTGCTCTTGGCACAAGATTGGGTGTTGCATACTCTTCCTTTTAATATTCCTTGCCTGCTAAAGGGAGGGTAAATATACTTTTCTTATTGCATTATCATTTGCATTAGTAGCATATTGTTGTTTTAATTGGTCTATCTATTCTCTTTATCATGTCCATATTCTTTATCTTACTTATTATCTCTTTCATTCATCTATCTATAGATATCTATCTATCTATATGTGGAGATGAGAATACCTACACAAGGGTTTGACTAAGGTAATCCCCTAAAACAACTCCAATCATTTTCTTGTCTTTGTGTGTGTAGGTTTTGAAGTTGTGGCAATGTGGGAGGCTCACTCATGGACCACTTGTGAGCTTATTTTCTTTATTTTCATTTTTGATATATCCTTCTAATCTAATTTAGTTCATGTTTTTTATTTTTGTTTTTGTTAATTCTGTTATACTATCATTCTAAAAACATCTTCGAGATTTTAGTTACTGAATAGCAAGCTAGTTTTTTGTTTTCCTTTTGAGATAAAACTAGTTTTTGATTTGTATGAGACTACAATATGTTGTAGGTACTTATGCATTCTACACTATTATTCTCAACTGAGAGCCCACTAGCTTGTCTATAGAACCTATGCAATCTACTATTTTAGCGCATAAAACTCTCACCCCATGATTTTGCATAAAACATAAAATATAAACAAATTTCTTTATCTTCCCATCTCATCACCTACACATTGATTGGTGAGGTAGTTGAGGAACTTTCACCCTTCAAGATCATGTCATTTAGGGTGTTGAATTTAATTCTCTACAAGGTCATATCATCAAGGTCTTAGTATTTTTTCACTCAACCACATCTTAATGCTCAACAAAGAAGATAGAGTCGATATCTGATTATGATTTTGAGATAAGTTATATTAAGGGTAAGAAAAACTGAGTAGTAGATGCTCTAATTCGAAGGAGAAAATTTTCCTTGATGGTCTCTATTTACTCACATTTCAAAAATTAGGTGTTGAAAAAGTTCATGGGAGATGAGTACTATGAAATCCTCAAGATTTGAGGTATGATGGGTTCTATTTAGAAGTACGTGGATTGTTAAGGTTCAGTGGAAGAATGTACATTCCAAACTCCAAGGAGTTAAGGAATATCATGTGGAAAGAAGTTCACTTTGCAACATATTTAGGACATCATGGGGTGACAAAACTCCTAGAGGCTGTGAAACAGCTATATTTATGGAAAGGAATGGAGATGGATGTTGCCAAATTTTGTAGCAAGATGTCTAGAATTATAGAGGGTGAACTTTGAAAATCATCGCCCAAGAGGACTTCTATATCCTCATGAGATTTTAGAGTGGAAGTGGTACATCATCAATATGGATTTCATAAAATGTCTTCCTATGTATAGAAATAGACGGGTATGTGCAGGATCATGATGGGCCAAAAAGTGGCGATAAGTAAGTGATACGATGGCCCATGTGATTGACAACTTTTTTTTATGCAAAATTGATGAAACAAAAAGGGTTTTTAAAGGAGATTCTTAGTTTTCCACCAATATAAATTATGCTTTACTTTGAATTTAATAAATAATTATTATTTATTTTCTATTTGAATTATGACTAAAGTCTTGATTGATAGGTTGATTGAAAAATATCTATAGCTTTCAAACAATATCACATTTTTTGAATCCAAAACATACGTCACATTCTATGCTTCACATACTATAGGATTAAAAAAAATTGAATTTCATAAAGTTTAGACCAAATTAAGGTGGTCAAACATATGAGTTTTTTATATTTTTTAAAAGTTGTAATAAAAAATTCATAATTAGTTATATACTTGGAAGAAAATTACAAAAAAATATGCATCACATCGGGACATGAGTCCTCTACTTATATCTAAAATATTTTTAAAAAATATTATCATTTTATTATGGTTAGGGTGGTTAGAGAGACACCTACTTCTTATTTTTTCCCTGAAATTTAAGTACTAATTGCATTGAAATTTCAAAATTTTACCAAATAGTTTTTTTTTTTAAATAAACCTAGTAGTTTAGAAACTACATTAAATTTTTTATAGATACTATTCTTACATATTTTTGAAATAATATATATAAATTATTCAAATTTTTACGTCAAGTTACCTTACTCTAATTTTTCTAAATTTTTGCCACTTAAGAGCCTATTTTTTCCATGATGATCCTACACATACCCAGACATAATGCTATTTTGGTGGTGGTGGATAGACTTACCAATGTGGTTCATTTCATACCTAAGAATTTAATAGATGGACACTAGTCATAGCCTATAAGTTTATTCAGCAAGTGTTTAGGTTGCATGGAGGTCCTAAGAAGATCATCTTAGATAGGAATGCATGCATGATGTCAGGGGGGTATGTGCAGGATCATGATGGGCCAAAAAGTGGCAATATTATGGGTATTTGTAGGGTATGTGGCTGACGACTTTTTCCTTACCCAAAATTGATGAAACGAAAAGGGTTTTTAGAGGAGATTCTCAGCTTTCCACCAATATAAATTATAATTTAATTTGAATTTAATAAATAATTAATATTTATTTTTTATTAGAATTATGACTAAAGTCTTGATTGATAGGCTGATTGAAAAACATCTATAACTTTCAAACGGTATCACATTTTTTGAATTTGAAACATGCATCACATTCTATGCTTCACATAATATAGGATTAAAAAATAGAAAAAATAAATTTCATGAAGTTTTGACCAAGTTAAAGTGGTCAGACAGACGAGTTTTTTTATATTTTTTAAAAGTTGTAATAAAAAAAAATTAATTATTTACTTGGAAAAAATTACAAAAAAATATGCAGCACATCCGAACATGAGTCCTCTACTTATATATAAAATTTTATAAAAAAATATTATCATTTTATTATGGTTAGGATGGTCAGATAGACACCTTCTTATTTTTTCCACGAAATTTAAGTACTCTTGCATTGAAATTTCAAATTTTTTACCAAATAGATTTTATTTATTTTTAAATAAACCTAGTATTTTAGAAAGTAGATTCAATTTTCTATAGATTCTATTCTTACATATTTTTGAAATAATATAGATAACTTATTCAAATTTTTACGTCAAGTTTCCTAACACTGATTTTTGAATTTTTGCCACTTAAGGGCTTGTTTTTTCCATGATGATCCTACACATACCGGGTTTTGGTAAACATTATTTTCCTCACATGGAACTCAACTAAATATAATCCCAACTTATCACCCTAATGTAGATGGTCAAACAAAAAGAGTAAAGCAATTTTTGGAAGATCTATTGAGGATGTATTGCATGGATTAGAAATAAAATTGGTAAGATTATCTTCCTCTTGTATATTTCTCATACAATAATTCCTATCATTCCATGATAAAAATGACTCCATTTGAAGTATTGTACAAAAGAAAGTGCCAAAATCCTATAAGTTGGGATGAGATAGAAGATAGGATTAGTCTTGATCTGGAAATATTTTTTGAAATGGAAGACAAGATCAAGTTGATTAAGAAACAATTAGCAGAGGTGAATGATAGGAAAATAAGCTTTGTTGATGCTAAGTGTATACCAAGACATTTATCAGTGGGAGAAAAAGTACACTTTTGGGAGTCAAAACTGAAAATATAGTTCTATAAATTTTAGAAAGTCATCCCAACTAACTCCAAGATATGTAGGTACCTTTGAGTTCTTGAAGTGATCAATTGATTTTCCTACATAATTGCTCTACCACCAGCTCTTGTGCATATGCATAATGTATCTTATCTTAAAAGGTATATAACATGTGTTAATCATGTATAGTTGATTGAAGTTCACTAGAAGGAAAAGACCAAGGGTTGGTAATGATCGAGCCACTTATAGTGCTTGAAACACATAGGCTCCACCTATGTAATAGAGAGATCACTTAGTGCAAGGTCTAGTGGGACTAGTATACAAAGGACAAGCGTACATGGGAATAAGATAATGAAATTAGTCAAAAAATTTATCATTTATTTAATGCTTCTTAAAATTGCTAAAAACTACATTTTATGTTTATGTTATGATACATTGAACCATCAAGGATGATGATCCTTATGGGGGGAGATATGTTACACCTTGATTTTGTCTTACCAAGTTACTTTTAACTGTTTACGTTAAAATGCATTTTGGTACTAGATGATGACATTGTGTTATTTAGCATTATGATGGCATTATATGAAATGAAATGCATTTGAATTTTGATGATCATATGTTATTGCATCGATATTATGATGATATCATGTTTAATAGTGGCTAACTATTTGAATGATTTCTAAGTGAAATACAAGAGTATTTTTCTTGCCCTCTAGATGAAGAGGGAGAGTATCACCGAAGAGAGGAATATAGACTTTAGAACAAAACAAGTTATGCCATTTGAGTTTATGCACACACCCACGTAGGTCTATCAAATCTTATCATTGAGTCAATTTTTGTGTTATGTTAAAATTAAGTTGTGTCAAATAGAGTCATTAGGTTAAGTATAACTTATTTGAGTCTTGATTATTATTTTTTGAAAAGAAAAGTAGAGTGTTTAATATTATATGAATTTCAATATTAATCGATTAGCTAATCTTAATTTTATGACAACATAAGTCATTTATTATGAATTTTTTATATTTGAAAATTATATATATAATATATATAGATATATATGTGTATATATATGAGATTATATATATATATATATATATAATTTAGTTTTTCACTTAGTAAAGCACTTTGACAAGTGATTTAGCCTCCATCGAAGGGATTAAAGGAAGGATAGGAAGATAGAATTAAATCCTTGCTTTTCCCATGTTTATGTAGCCACTAAGTGGTAGTTCAAACGGTATTTGAGTGCATATAAATTACCAATGTTTTAGCCACACAAAGTGCTAGTTTAACTATCATTTAAATGACTTGTATTAAGCCACTATAAGCCATGGCATAAATAAAAGATAGTTGAGCCTCATAAACAGGCAACTCACATTATTTTTAGCATAATATTTAATAATAAATGGGGCGCCAAATTTAAAGATTTTAGTTAAGAATTCAATGGCATCATGGTGGAAAGAAAGGCCATAGGTTTATTTGGGAAGGAGAGATCACTTTTCATGATAGATGGAGAGGAATTTTGGAGAGGGGCAACATGAACTAAAGCAAGGATTTTTCCTTGAATTATCATTCATGTTATGTGAAATTATTGAGAGCAGATTATTATCTTACCAAGAGTCTTCTAAGAGAAGCAATAGTAATGTGAAGTCGGTTTACAATCTTTTGAAGATAAAGTTTATCTCTTTGCATTGTTTAAATATGAGTTTTTTTTTTAGATAGAGCAGCATCGACTCTAAGAGAAAGAAGCCCTATCTTACCATTTTCTAATTTGCATTGTTATTCAATCTTTTTCTTATGCTATTTGGAGGCCATACATAGGACAAAGGGGAAAGTTTAGATAGTGAAAATCTAGTGAGCTAGAGGTAGTAATTTCCTCATGAATAGAAAAAGTTATTTATGTTGGAGTTGGAATTACTGTGTATTAGAGTTTAGCATTTGAAAGGGGAAAGGAATATAGAGAGATTTCTTTTTTCTTTTTTCTTTTTGGGTAAAGATTTGAGAAGAAAAGATAGAATATTTTAGGCTATCACATTTTTATATCTACAATATATTTCTAGTATCTCTCAAGTTTGAACAAATAGTTTAAAATTAGTTTTAGAGTGGGGAGGTTCATAAGAAAAATAGTTTTCCATCAATAACAAGTTAAAGTCTTGGAGTTGTTCGACTAATATTTGGGTAGAGATTTAAAAGTGTAGAAGTACAAAGATTTCACAGGCATGTTTTCATGATCATTATCTATATGTAATACTTAGTTTGCATTTTATTATTTTGCATATTTAAAAAAGGAATTTTAGTTTTCTTTTTGAAGCATAAACTAAGTTAAAATTGAGGAAAAATAGTTTATTTTTCTAGTTTTCTTTTTTGATGTTCTATTAAAATCATCAATTTATATGATTTTCACAAATAGGGATTATTTTTAGTTTAATATAAAGACATTTTCATAAGTTTACATAATGAATATTTTACAAAATGTAATTATTTAAATGTTAGAAAAGCAAGATGATATCTCAACTAAGATGATATCTCAACTAAGTTATTTATTTAAAGACAACTTTATAAGTTGATTTATTGAATAATATTCAATACTTGAACATAGTTTTACTTTGAATAAAATTAGACTATATTTGATACCATGATTAAGAATAATTTTTATATAGTGTTCTTGAAGAACGAATCCATATGACAAAACAATGAAACTTTTGAAATAGTATTAAGAAGAAGTAATCTTCGAGTTATGTTTAATATTATATTATTATACTTATTTGACATGTAGTCATTACCTTAAAGATTCAACACCAAGTGTCTCAAGTTGATGAAATTGTGTCATCATTATTAACCTAATGTGCATAAAAAATAGGAGAGTAGTTCACTCTCATGGGTTGATTTAAGAACTTGAACAAGTGATGGTTTTCAAGTCCCAAGTTGTTATGAGAATTATGGAAATGGAAAAAGTATCCCTTTTCTTGGGAATAATTAAGGTTAGAATGAACTTAATGTTGTCTTGATTTAGTGTTTTAATTATGTTCAACACATTCACATTAGGGCTTGGGCCCTTGTAAATTAAATAGACTTAAAGTGTACCTTACTAAGGTGTTGTAAATTGTTGTAACAAACCTTCACACTTTTCTAGGATTTTATTAGTTAATAAAGTCTAAAGAACCTCTTTTGAAACAAAATGTGCTTAATTCATGCCTTATCTAGGGTGTTGTAAAGTGTTGTAACAAAATTTCACACTTCTTTAAGGTTTTTATTAAAAAATGGGCTTCTTTATGCTTTAACTGACCTTAAATTGCATCCACAAGCCTTAATTAATGGATATTTTCAAGATTAATCTTGACATAAATCAACATCCAATCATAATTTAGGTGTTTTTAGGCTATGTGGCCTAGATTTGGTGGTCTGGGACATATATGCCACTTCTAGGGTATGGTTCCCACCTATGGTTTTGGGTCTCGATCTGGATTTTACACCTTTCTAAGCACTTTTGAAATTGAGTCATAATTAAGCCTAATGAGACTCATACGACACTTCTGGCATATGAGTCCCATGTAGCCCAAAATTAAATTTAATTCAAATTCTTGGTGGGATCTTATTCTCCTAGATCTAATGTCAACTTGTAGTGTTGTAATTTTGGGAAAATTGGCATAATTAAGTATAAATAAAAGGTTCTTTCACTCATTTTTCATCCAACAAGACTAATACTTTTTATGAGAGCATATATTCTAGAAACTTCAGTATTCATACATTATAGAAAATTTGTAATCAAAGAAGCTTTCAAGAGTATACAATACATTACAAGAGCATTCAAAAACATTCAAGGGTTGATCATCAAGTGTTTAGGAGCATTATTCAAGTATCAAGCATCATGTCAAAGTCTCGATGCATCATGTTTATTTTTGAGCTAATATTTGTGATGTCGGATTTTGTACTTCAAGTAAGAATTCAAGTCAAGATCTACAACATTCAAGCAAGGACCCGGATCTACATCCATTGGAGCCACTTCTTACATGTTTGTAGCACTTTATTGCTGGGGTTTGGTGAGTTGCAACATTATATTTTGTTCATTCACCATTTCTTCATCTTATTAAATCATTTCATTTCAAGGTTTGATTACCAAAAAAGGGTTTGACCAAGGAAAACCCATTTCTACTAGCAAAACAACATTTTTACCTCTTTAGTGTGTGATTTGCAAGTCTAGGTTATAAATTTTCTAAGGAGAAAGATTGGAGAAAAAATTTTAAGTCACCAAATTTGTGAAATTTGTCACCTTGCATTGAAAATCATTGGAGAACACCTATAGGTTACAAATCAGAGATTCAAACCCAAAAATATAGAGGAGTAGACTAAGCAAACTAAGAAGAGCAGATCCAGATCTTGAAGTTTCAGAAAAGCTAAATTGGATTGATACACCAAAACTGGCATATGAGTCCCACTTAGCGTGAAAATAAAAATTTCTAGCATTTCAGGCCTCCATTCAGTCTTTCTCTACTTCCCAGGTGCACAATTCTTGTTTTATAGTTTACAGTTCTATTTTACATACAATTTTAGGTCATTTAGTAAATCCTTGCATTAGATCTTGCATTTCGTTTTTCTTTCCAAGCCCTATCTTGGTGGTGAACCCATCTTTAGTTTATATTCAAACCCTAGGACAACCCTATCATAAGATCTCTTTCTCCTTTGCATTGAGATCTATAGGGTTTTCCTTCAATGAAATAATTGCGAAATTGGTTGTTTTATGTCCTAAAGCAAGGCAACATTCCATTTTTCGTTGTTTCATTTTGGTGAACTTTCATTTAGAATATCATAATTCTAATTTGGAGTGTATCATCATGGGTAAAATCAAGAACTTGGGTACACAAAAAGCTCAAAAAGTGGAAGTGTTTTTGTTGTTTTTTAGAATTTGTCACACTTGGACTGAAAATTTGAGACACTTACACAATGAATCTTAAAAAAATTCAATAATATGAAATTTAACATTTTGAATCTAGTTTCCAAATATATAAATTATTCAAATACCCAAATTATAGAAATTAAAGGGATCTATAAAAACCATTTTTTAAAAGTCCATTTTTTTTACCATACCAAGCATGTGTACAAACACAACTTTTTGACCCAAATAAAAGTATTTAGCTAATTCCTTTTGGGAAAATAGAGCTAACAACATGAAGATTGATGTGGAATTTTTTTTGTAATTTTTTGTTGAATTATTTTTTTTAATTGAATTTTTATTGGCCTTAATTGTTGTTTATAAAAATCAATGTGTATAGACAACATAATTGGACCTAAACTAAACATTTTTTGAATCTTTTTTTCCATTGTGTAGAGAATTGTTTGAAGTTTGATGCCATATACTTTTTTTACAAGAAAATTAAACAAAAAAAAGTTATTAAAAAATAAAGAAAGTTTTATATTTCAAGTTTAAGGACTAGTTTGCTTAGAAATTAATTAAAAAATAGAAAACATAATCCAATCAAGTAATAAAAATTATATATTTGGAAAATAGACATTTTTTTTCTCTAATGGATTTTAATTTTATATATTGATTCAGAAAAAAAGTCCATTAGCCATATTGCCAAAGTTGGAAATTCTTTTTTAATCTGCCTTAGTTTTTTAGTTGCAAGTCAAAGGCTAAGGCTCAAATTGACAAGCCTTTCCTAAGCCTAAAACCAAGGCTGCATGTGGGTTGGAAATTCAATTTTTAAATTATGTGTATGCATTAAAAATCACATATGCATTCTTTATTTTCTTGATTATTTAAAAAAAAAAATATTTAGACACATGTACGCATTTTAAAACACGTACCCGGGTATGTGCAAGTTCATGATGGGCCAAATAGGCCCTTAAGTGGCAATGAAAATTTAGAAAAATCAGAGTTAGGCAAATTGACATAAAAATTTGAATAAGTTATCTATATTATTTCAAAAACATGTAAGAATAGAATCTGTGGGAAATTGAATGTAGTTTCTAAACTACTAGGTTTATTTTTTTTTAAACAAAATCTATTTGGTGAAAAATTTGAAATTTCAATGCAAGATACTTAAATTTCTGTGAAAAAATAAGAAGTAGGTGTCCTCAATTCAATTCCTAACCATAATAAATGATAATATTTTTATGATTTTAGCTATAAGAGTGACTCATGTCCGATATAACGATACTTTTTTGTAATTTTTTCCAAGTAAACAATTAATTATGAATTCTTTTATTACAACTTTTTAAAAATATAAAAACTCATATGTCCGACACCTTAACTTGGTCAAATTCATGAAATTCAATTTTATTTTTTTAATCCTAAAGTATGTAAGCATAGAATGTGACGTGATGTTTCGTATTCAAAAAATATGATACCGCTTTGAAAGTTATAGATGTTTTACAATCAGCCTATCAATAAGGACTTTAGTCATAATTCTAATAGAAAATGAATAATAATAATCTATTAAATTCAAAATAAAGCATAATTTATATTGGAAAAAAGTTGAGAATCTCCTCTACAAACCCTTTTCATTTTATCAATTTTGGCTTAAAATAAAGTCGTCAGCCACATGGGTGAAGTCCGGAAAAACAAGGTAAGCTGTTAAACACGTTTTTTGTATTGACTTTTTAGGATTGGCGTCTCCTAACCAAATACCAAAGGAAACCTGAGCCTATTCCCTAGGTAATGAATTTTGTGTCAGACATATCAGATATTGGATTTAAATCAGATATCCGATTTGAATCGGATATCCGATATATATCCGATATCCGATTTGTTTACATAGCATTTTAAAAAATGTCAAGACTTTATAACATATGATTTAACATATGCAATATATCTTGTTTGTAGTTTATAGTTTATTTTAATATATTTAGTTTAGAATATACGATTTGGTTTATATATGATTTTTAAATAGTTTATAGTTTATAGTTTATGTTAATATATCTAGTTTATAATATACAATATTATTTATAATTTAATATATAATCTCTTACAAAACTATATAATATATAATATATTATATTATTATGTATAATATATTTAAATATTATTTCTATATTTTAGCTAATATATATATATATATATTACTAATATATAAGATATCTAAATATTATCTCTCTCTCCCTCTCCCTCTCCCTCTCCCTTTGCCCCTCTCTCTCTCCACTTCTTTCCCTCTTTCCCTCTCCCTCCCTGCTCCTAATGAACTCTCTCTCTCTCCACTTCTTCCCCTCTCCCTCCCCCCTCCTAATGAACTCTCTCTCTCCCCACTTCTTCCCCTCTTTCCCTCTCCCTCCCCCCTCCTAATGAACTCTCTCTCTCTCCACTTCTTCTCCTCTTTCCCTCTCCCTCACCCCTCCTAATGAACTCTTTAGACTCTCTCCACTTATTCCACTCTTTCCCTCTCCCTTCTGTTAGATTTAGTTGTGAAACCACCCAAGATCAAAGTGACTGAAGGAAAGCAAGATAAGAACTCAAAGATAAAAAAAACTCAACACTCTCCCAGCATTGAACTAGACTCACAATTTGAGCTAGTGTTCTCATTAGCATAGGGAGAGGTGAGGGCTTGTTTATATAGAAAAATATAGGCATATAAAACCAAGAGGAATAATAACTCCCCTTAACCCATAATAGGTGGGAGGTTTTACCTACTTGGTAAATTCCAAATACAAGGTTATGACAACTCAGGTAAAGACAAAAAATGGTTATGGGGAGGTGGCAAATAAGTCCAAAAGAGGGTGTGACATTCAACTACCAAAAGGTGGGTGTGAATGACACATGTGATTGTAGAATTATGCCACATGTCCTCCTCCTAATCATTATAATATAACCTAAGCAAGCTTAATAATGTGTGTAGGAAAAATAAATATTTCCTAACATAAGGAAAATAAAAAACCTACACCAACACCCCCCCTTAAGCATAGCTTAGGTGGGTGAGAAGACACAAAGATGCAAATATGGGTCCCGACTACTAGGCCATGTTAGGTACCCATGTACAAAATACTCTCTCACAAATGGAGTAAAGGAGAAAACCTAGTGGGACAAAACTCCTCCCCAAAAGAGAGAAAAGAAAACAAGTTTCCCAACACAAGAAGAATCCCATGCAAGGAAGAAGTCCCCTCCAAAATAGAAAGGATATGAAAGACCATGTAGCCTTCCCCAAAGTAGTCAACTGTGCCAATGGTTGAAGCTTGAATATGAATGTAGAACATGGTCCACGATTTTCGGACAATGTTCCTCCCCTCAGGAAGAAACAAAACCAAAGGTGTATGAAGAATGCCTTCCCATTCTTGAAATGAATATGAGGGAAGAAAGTTCAAAATGCATGAAGTCTCTGAAAACTACTCATTTGTCTCCATGTTGATGCTGAAAGTTGTCACCATCAAATTAGGTGTTATAGGCCACACTGTAGAAGATGGCAATCCAAAACCTAGTGGAGATGTGTGTAGAACAAAATCCAAAGACTCAACTACCTCCTCTGAAGACAAAGATGCCTCCTCCAAATGCTGCTCAAAAGTATCCACACTCATGTCAAACTATGATGAATTATCATGTGGAGAATGAACAAGAGGATCCAAAGGTTCCTCCATAACAACTGAAGAAGAATCAACTTCATCAAAGAGAAGATGGATGTCATGAATAGTGTCTCCCAAGTTTGAAATATGAGACTCTATGAACAAACCTGCAATGTCTATCAAGTAGTCATCCCAAGCAACTATATCTGGAAGACGATGTCGATCTTGTTGCACTGAATCACAAGTAACCATGAATGTAACACAAGTATTCTCAGAAGCAACAGTCGATAGAGGAGAAGGAATGTAAGGCTCAATAACTGGATCTAATGTGAGAATACCAAGATTCAAATAGCCAAAATTCTCCTCAAAATCAAATGTCACACAAGGAGTGTGATCAATAGCCAAAGGATCAAAACCATCATCAGGTGCAAAGTCTAAAAAGGTATACAACCGAGATTCATGATCAACTATCCCAGTAACAATTATCTCTTTGCTCTCCAAGTCTCTGATGATAACTGAATCGGGTGTGAATTCCACAATCTTCCCTACTCCACCATGAGTTATCTAATAGATGGAAAGAAGATTATTTTTCAGGTGAGGTACACACAAAACATCATTGAAGGTGCCATCCCCAATATCAACAGAACCCTTCCCAATTACACTCATGTAAGTGTTGTTGCCCATCAGAATAGGTGGCATAGCACAAGGCTCAAAAGAAGAGAACATAGACTGTGAAGAAGCCATATGATGAGAAGCTCCAGAATCTAGGAGCCATTTCCCTGATTCATGACTTGTAGAAGCACAAAGAGCTTTACCTTTATTTTTCTTAGACTTAGAAACAAATTCTGCATGACCTTTATCCTTACTAGATCCTGACTGTTTGGAATGTGAAGAAGAAGAAGTAGACTCAGACATTCTAGAAGGTAGATCAATGTTGTTCTTCTTAAGAAGATGTTTCAGTTCATCAATATCCTTCTTATAACAAGATTGTTCTTCATGTCCAGTCCTCTTGCAATAT